>JAPKLW010001119.1:39318-88833 GCA_026898455.1 Plectranthus barbatus
GTTGCATTCGGTAATATAAAATAGTTGCATTAACGGGGTAAATTTGTCATTTTTCATATCCATTAAATCTACAAAATAGGAAAATCCATAATTTTATGCTACATTATCCCTAACTTTTAGGAATTTCGAATTTTAACGGATATTTTCCTAAATTAATTATTTTTATTCAACAAATCTTATATTTTTTCTACATTATCGCTACTTTTTATTCATTTTGAATTTTAATGAATATTTTCCTTAATTAATTATTTTTGTATTTTTCACACATTATATCTAGGAAATCCCTAAATTTATGCTGCATTATCGCTACATTTTATTAATTTCGAATTTTAATGAATATTTTTCTAAATTAATTAATTTTATACTTTTTATCATTTTTAGGGCTTTTGAATTTTAAAGAAACATACTGCAACTTTTTAAGCTTATATAATGCAACTTTGCAGACTTATATAATGCATATTTGCAGGCATATATAATGCATATTTGCAGGTTTATATAATGCAACTTGCACCAGAAAACACACAACTATATTAAAAAACCTTAATAATTCCATGAAGAGTAATGCAACTGTACAGGCGTATATAATGCATATTTACAGGCGTATATAATGCAACTTATATATGAAAAAAAAAACAATTATGAAATTAGCTTACAAACGCCATACACCCATCTCCCCCCCTCTCTCTCTCTCTACCATTCACTTCCTCTATCTACATGACTGTCCGTTCACGCGAGCTCGGCGTCGCTAGCTCTCTGCCCTCAGATAATTCCTCGTCGCCATTGGAGACACTTGACTCCGACTTCGTAGTAATCCTTACTTCTCTGCTTTGCGTTCTCATCTACGTTCTCAGCCTCGTCGCCATCGCACGCTGCACCTGGATTTGCCGCCGAGAGAGAGTAGATGTCAATTTGATGGAGATGGGAGAATCCTTACCAGGAACTTCTTCTTTCGACATTGGTGAAGAACGGTAGTTGCGGCTGGAAGAGGGAGGAAGATTTGGGGTTGGTAAATCTGGGTGAGGAAATGATATTATACGTAATACAATTATGAGAGAGAATATAGGAATTAGTTAAGGAAAATATTATAATTTTAGAAGAATCTAATTATGAAATGCTAAAATACTAAAAAGCCCTTAATATGTATAATTAATTGATAAATTAGTTAATAAAATAATTATAAATATGAAATCTGGACCACACATTTTATGAAATAGAAGGATAAGATTCATTCTCATCTCCCATCTAAAGGGGACTTGTGATATGATTACACCTCTATATATATATATATATATATATATATATATATATATATATTTCCTTATGTTCCCTAGAAAAATGAGATAGCTATATTTTAGTTTGAATATAAAAATCTCCCTAAAATTAAAAATTTAATTTTAGTTAATTAACTCTAGGGTGAAACGGGTACTTTATTATTTATTAATATAACAATAGTTATAATAAAATAAAAATTAATACGAATAATATGCTGCAATCAATATTTGTGAAAACAAAAAAAAAATAAGTCATGCATAAACTAAAAATGGTTATATTACAGTGTGAAATCAAATCTACATTGATCCTAAATCATAATAAACCGAATCTTAAAAAAAATTAATAAATTAATGAGTTGGTCGTTGATTTCATATTTTATGATTCTGCTTTCAAACCAAAAAAAACTACATTTTAAATGTATTTGTGTTTCATGTGTGATAGTAATTAAAATTTTTATTTTATTCTTTTTAAACAATTTATGTAGCTAGTTCAAACAAATTGAACAGTTATTACAATGAGCAATCTAATGATCAGAATAAAAAGTAATTAATTTACATATATGATCGCCAAATAAACTAAAAATCAATCATTTGATTCAACAAATGATGGATTAACGAAGCAGAAATTACACAAAATAAAAATTTTCTTAAAAATCAAGAATGCAATAGAAAGCATGAACAGTTGATTTGGTTTCATTTCTGCATGTTAGCTTCAAACAGATTTACAGCTTCTTGATAATTGAAAATGTCTGCTAGAATCCCGTTTGATGCATTCGACCCCTCAAACTCACTCTCAAATCCAAACAAGTTGTTCGTACAGTTCAAATTCCCAAACTGCGCAGCACCATAATCAACGGCGAACCCCAAGTATTCATCGTGTTTGACGCCATCCGCCGCCGCCGCCGTTAGCTCCTGCTTCTCGGAGTTTGGTAGAAACCCGTGTAAAACCTCGTGCAGCAAGCCAGAATCGGACCTCTCAGTCGGGAAGAAATTCATGCAATTATTATTACCATTCGATAAGGTTGAAGAATTCTTGTTTTCAAGATTTTGGTTTTCTGGGCTGAGCGATGCGGCGGCGTTGAAGCTGGCTTCGGATACTGCGGTGGCGCCGTCAGCTGTTTTGGTACTTGCGTCGGATAAAGACCCCGCGAAGTTCGAGGCGTTTAAGGTTGACAAGGAAGAGGAGTTCCTCAGAAAATCCGAACTCAAACCGAAGGAGTAGTTTGTGTTGGTGTCCAAATATTTTGAAGTCGACGAACTGATGTAGTCACGAAGCAGGAATCTGTGGGAGTTGATGGAGTTAGCCCGGTTGAAATCGAGATTAGGGCTCGCGAGAGGGGAAGGAGAGAGAAACTGGCGAGATGAGAGGATCGACGACGGCGGCGGCGGGTGAGACGTGGATGACATCAGCTTGCCGTACCCAAATGGAGGGGGGAGATTCTCCGCGGCGGCGGGTTGGGTCGGGGAAGCCGGGTAAACGAAGTTGGTTCTCGCCTTGACGCCACGCATGGCGCGGGCAGCACAGTCGTAGGCGCACGCCGCCTCCTCCGCTGTGTCGAAGGTGCCCAGCCACCGCCGCTCCTTGGTTTGGGGATCCCGTATCTCCGCCGCGTATCGCCCCCAAGGGCGGCGGCGCACGCCTCGGTAACGCATGTTGCCAACGCCGCTGGGGGCCTGGACGCCGTCCTTGTGGGACCTTCTTGCGGCAGAGCACCGCTTCAACACGGCGGCGGTGGGTTTGATGGAGCTCCTACTCGGGGCGGCGTTGAGGCTTCTCAAGGCCTCCTCCATTTTTACCTAATGAAATTATATCACTATCAATTTATTTTTTCGACAGAAAAAAAAAGGATGAAATTAATCAATTTGTGCAATATAGGGTGGAGGAATGATTGTGTTCATATTTGATCGACATGTTTTTATAGTGAGAAATGCATTGATGAGAGAGAGAGATCTTATCTAACGCATTTTTTGCGTATAAATTTAAATATGTTGAGCAGAGAAATATTTTATATATTATATATTTGACTAGTGTAAATATATGATACGTCAATGTCTACACGAATACTACATATATAAAATATATATTTATTTGACTTCATTTAAACTTTGAATTCTGTTTTAGTTTAGTTAAGTTTATTTGGACTAATTATGTAATTCACCCCAAATTTTATATTATCAATTAATTAATGAATGGCATACATTTGTGTAATGAAATATACGTATGGCATACTAATTTAATCATACTACCTATCTACCTACATAATTTTCCCACAATTCTCTCCTCAGAAAATTAGGTTACCATTTCTTTTAGGCGGGGGAGAGGCAGTACAAATGAATGATTTAACTTCTATTATTTTCTGTAATATTAAAATCTATAGACATTAGAAAAAGTTAAACTAATTCGCTAATATATAGAGGCATATATCTAGTTTAATATATAAACCAATTTTTGCTTATAGTTTTAATTAATTAAACGTGGAGGAGAAATTGTTATAGTTCATACTAAGGAAGGATAAATTATCAAATATATTATAAGTTATCGTGAATTTTCATATATATTAATATTACAAATTATCCATTTAATTAAAGTATGTCAAACTATTAATTTTGTTTCAAATTTATAACGAGTGCAAAAATTTGAAATCGAAAATTAATGTGGCTTATCCAATGATACTCATTGTAGTTTTCCCAAACTTTAATTGCCGAATTTTCGCTCTGATCATAAATTTGAAATAAAAACTAATAGTTTATCACATATATATATATTAATTTTAATAATATGCCGAGTTGATATTACATTTAAAAAGTTTTCAATAATTTGTTATGCATTTAATACTTTACCCTGTTAAAAAATTTGATGTCGATCTCAATATCTAAATTGAAGAGGGTCATTTCAACTGTTCGATTATATTATTAATATTTTTTGTTATTTTAATTAACTAGACCTCAAATCTATGAATTCGAGACATCAATTATCAAAATAATAATATATATACGAAATTCATATTATGCACTAATTAAGATAGAGTATAAAGTTTTTATAGTTCTAAAATTATTCTCATAATTATCTTGTGTGTTTCTTTAGTTATTTTGAGTTTATTGAATGATGTAATATCTCAGATATTTAATCTCATTGAGTGATATAACTGAAAATAAAATTAGCTGAAACTTATACTACCTCCGTCCCATAACAATTGTCTTGTTTGGAAATGACACAGATACCAATGCGAGTAGAGATAGAGAAAATTAGTATTTTATTAGTGAGTGTGTATAAACTTTCCATTTTAGGAAAGAAGACAATTGTTTGGGACAGACAAAAAAGGAAAACAAGACAATTGTTTTGGGACGGAGGGAGTAATAATTATCGAATAGTAACGCAAAAAGTGTAGGAGCTAAAAATTGTTTTAATCGTTGACTTTGATGATTTGAACATGAGATTGTTAGGATATAAATCTTTCATATAAATCGGTTTGTAAGTTTAGCAATATCGTTATTGTAAGGTGATATCATGTTATGATATAATTTTTCTATTTTTTTAATTGAAATACATTTATTTAAACTTACACATCTAAATATTTTTAAAAAAATTTAAACTTAAGCTTTTTTGGTCCAGATAAAGTGCTTACGCTACAACAACCGAGCAAAGGGCAATTTTTTTTTTTTGACTTGTGGATAAAGGAATACCTCATTACCTCGTTATTATAAGGTAATATTATGTTAGGAAACAATTTTTTATCTTTCTTTTTTTAAATCGAAAAATATTTATTTGAATTCACAGGGGAAACTCAAATTTGTACTATTTTGATCCACATAAATGTTTTCACCATTGCACTAGTGTAAGAAACAACTTTTTATTTCTTGTTAGCAAAACTAACTTATAGATAAAGGAATACATCACCCTTGTAAAATGAACCGGACCACTATTCACATTTGTAGATATTTATTTAATTTGAAAAGAAAAAAAAACATTTACCGGAACCGAACACTAAAAAGTGGCATTTTTCTAACTCCATTCCACAACTATTGAATTTTCAAACGTAGAAGTTTTATTTTAAATGCAATTTTTCTAATAGAAGAAAAATATATACTAAAAGGGCAGAAAATATAAACTAAATATCTAAAAAATAGAAGAATGAGAATACATTTTCTAAAAGTCCATAAAATGAGATGATTTTCAAAAGAAAAAAAAAATAACATTTAAACAAAATTGTCCTGAAAGTTTGATTGAGAGATGAGAAATAAGTGAAAATTAAAGTTTAAATGTATGATCCATGCTAGTTAAGTACGTAATTAATTAAATTTGTATAGGTAGAAGGTCCCCGCTAATTGCATACTTAAATCACTATTAATTCTAATGGTCCTAAGTCTTTAATAAGTTAATTAATTGTGTAATAATAATATTATTCCTATAACTTCCACATTTGAGTTACATGTGCCAAGTAGGGGTAGATTTTCCAATATTATTTTATTTAATTAATTGGATGCCCAAAACTCTATAATTTAGGTGACAAAACAATCAAATTAAATGAGTGTTGATAATTAATTTTATGTAAGTACTTTAATTCATTTTATTCTACATTTTTGTGACGTGGTCCTAAATTATACGTTACTTACTCTCATATGGTTAAATAAGTTAAATAAATATGAATTGTAAGGTGTAACTTGCCGATTGGTTCTCTAAAAAATTATGAGTGGTAATTTGTGCATATGGAATAAATATTGTATCGATTTACTAAAATTGAATATTTGTACAATGTTCATGAAAGATTTGATGTGTATTTTTTTTTTAATAAGTGTACATTAATCTTAAACTCACATACTTACTTACATACTGATCACTGTAAAATTTACAGATAAATTGCAAATATAGTGGTCAAATAAATTTATAACTCAAGTCGAACCCAAGGGAATTGTGTGAGGACATTATCCTATGTACTAATTATTATTCTAAAATTCATTGTTTGAGTAAACAGAAAATTGGGTTTTGGCTTTATAAAACTAAAGATGACGACAATACTAAAATTAAAGAGTTTGTGAAAGTTAATATAAAGGAACACAAATTCTAGGGCAAATATTCAATTAGGATACATGCAAATCAATCAACTCAGCATTGGTGGGAAATCAGAAAATACTTTAACTTCTTGGTCTGACAATTATAGCTTAGGTTACTATTATGTGAATGTGTGTGCTTTGTCAGCCTCAATAACACAGTAATAATCAACTTTCTTTAATCCACAGATTTAATCCCTACAATTATTATCTTCCCCTAGGACAGAAAATGAATTGTATTCAAATTCCTTTTCCTGATATTAATTTTCTCCTCTCGGTCTTTCAATTAATAACTTTAAACCTACAATTAATATTATCTCTAGATCTCACAATTCTAGATTCTACAAATTAATTCAGGAACTCAAAAACCATGCATATTGAGTTGAATAAATTAAACATGCATTCAGAATTGAATATTCATAGCCCTAGAATCTGCTAAAGTTTCTAGCCACTCATAGCAGATAGAAATCCAAAAGTAAACATATTAAATTGCATAAAGTAAAGAACTTACAATAAAAATAAAGGATTTCGTATTTCCCAACTCTCAAAACTCAAAAAATTCGATTGCAGAATGAAAGATAATGAAAAGATAATCTAATAATTCGAAATTACTTAGGTATTTATAGAGGTGGATATGTATCTAATCAAGTATGGGGCTAAAAACAAGATATAATTCGAATTTAATCGAATTTTCGCGTCAGGATTCGCGTCGATCGATATGGTTCTTCACTTTTCAGACTTGGTCATTTCTCACCTCTTCTGCGCGGTCTCACGGTTTTGGCCATAACTTCCTCTCCCGAACTCCGATTGACCCGATTCCAGTTGTATTGGAAAGCTAACTCGAAGCTCTTTCTATTGCCATGCGCCAATAGCCCAAATTTCTGGTGTGGAGGAACCCTTCACTGCTACTTTTGCACACCAACTGCTTTCGTTATGGGTTTCCATTGAATTTTGCCTAATTCTGTAAAATTCACCATGCACGCATAATACCACCCAATATAGACTCATGCATAAAATATATAGATAAACTTAATAAAACTATATAAAATAGTAGAAAATAATATCGATAAGTGAGTAAAATTATGAACTTATCAAACCCCCAAACTTGAACTTTTGATTGTCCTCAATCAATAGGCAAGAAAGAAATACAAAGATCATGAAATTAAAGTGCAATGCCTCACAAGATTCATCACAGTCAAGGATCAAAAATCCACTACACTCAAGCAATTCGAAAGAGACAGAAAATTTATCAACCGTTGATGAACTCACAAGAAGTGTATCACTCAACTCTCAAGTGTTTAAGGTATAGATGAAAGCACTCAACAACATGTATGAATGAATTTCTACCATAGGCTTGCAAATCTTCTACTATCTCCACTGCTAGAATGTGCACACAAGTCTAGAATCAAAAAGAACTTTCAATAGGTTGTAACATAGGTTTTTTCTGAGGGGTAGGAAAATATGACCAAGTGACTAAAAATAAACTGAGTTAATTACTCTCAATAAATCTCAACCCACCATCTAACTTCATCCACCTCATCTCCTCATATGCATCATCAAACTCCTTTTTCAAAAAAAAAAAAAATTCTAGCTCATATGAATCTCTTATGCTCTTTCATAATATCATATATTTTTTCTTTTCAGAGAGCTTATGTGAATTCTAATTATTTCTTGAGCTTCTCCAACATACATCTTTCACCAACCACTAATTTACCATATCTTATCTCCAATTCACATACATACCACAATTCAAGACACGGGTGAGATAATACTTTTCTTAATCTCATAGACAAGGAAATAAAAATTGTACAGGCTCAAAGTGGCTAATTAGGGAAGATTTTACTGTGAAGGGACAGTGTTCAGGATATTGGGTTAACAAAGATGACCTAATATCATCTCCTAAACTTGTGCACACTAAACAGTCTCAACACAGAAAATAGGCAACTGCTAAAGAAATCAAAACACACATGTGAATCTTACATTAAACAAAATACGGCTCAAATTTCTCACACGAGGATTCAAAAATTTCCTTCCACAATTAATTTCTACTCAGCTCAATCACCATGCAAGTATAAGTTTCAAATTAATCATATCATGCGGTATTCTACATTCATAGGCATCTAACCACATTCACAATTAATTCAAACTCAACCCTCAATAAATTCTAATCTCAAAATCTCATTCAGGTTATATAAGAACTCAAAATTTTCCCCACAAAATAGCATAAAACAAAAAAATTAAAGACAGAAAGCAAAATAAATAAAAGATAGAACGTTCCATCTCTTCTCCACATCCCCCAAACTTATTTTCAACTCAAAGAGTGAAATAAGTTTGAAAATTAGACAAAAGAGGGAACGATACCTGGTAGTTGATCTCAGACATCAACTTTTTTATCTCTTGGAGTCTTCAGATATAGTGTGGCGTCAATTGTTGCAGCTGGCACTTCGCATCGATCAACGCAGGGTTATGTTGATCGATGTGAAGCCTTCTTGTCGATCCTGCTGTGGATCAAAGTGTAACACGTCGGCTGCTCGGCATCGATCGATGATAAGGTTGTACTCCAATTTTTTTTTCAAAATAAACTGCAAAACAACTGTTAACGAAAAATAAAAGCAAAAATAATAGAAATTCGAAATAAAAACGAAAATTAAAAAGGAAACACGTAAAAGGTTGGGTTATCTCCCAACAACTGCTTGATTTAACGTTGCAGCTCGACGATACCTCAAATCACCACCAGGGTGGTTGGGTCCAGACTCACCGACCTTTGGAATCCACCATGTACACCTTTCGGTCCTTGACAATGGTGGTGAGCTCCGAAGGAAGTGGCTTAGTTGAAAATTTCACCCCTTCGTTTCCTCGCTTCCACTCAATGACAGTTGCTTCCTCCTCAGATTCATCTCCTTCTTCAGTAGTGGAGATCTGATTGCACTCCGCCTTCTCCTTGCTTTTGTCGATCACAAAGGTGATCTTCTCATCGTTTGTCCGGAGTGTGATCTTGCCGCCTCGGCAGTCAATGAGAGCGGTGCTGTATCGAAAAACTCATGCCCCAAGATCATGGGCATGTTCTCGTCCTCCTTCATCTCGTGCACCACGAAATCTGTAGGAAAAATGAGATGGCCCACGCAAATGAGATGGTCCTTCATAGCCCAAGAACCCGCTAAGGTTTCTAGCCACTCATAGCAGATAGAATTACAAAAGAAAACATATTAAATTGCATAACAGTAAAGAACTTACAATAAAAATAAAAGGTTTCGTGTTTCCCTACTCTCAAAACTCTAAAAACTCGATTGCAGAATGAAAGATAATGAAAATATTATCTAATAATTCCAAATTACTTAGGCATTTATAGAGGTGAATGTGTATCTAATCAAATATGGGGCTAAAAATAAGATATAATTCAATTTTTTGCATCAACAGGATTCGCGTCGATCAATGCAGTTCTGCATCGATCGATGCAAAGCATCCACATCGATCGACCGCATCGATCAATGTGGATTCCACGTTGATCGATATGGTTCTTTACTTTCCAGACTTCGTCATTTCTCACCCCTTCTGCGTGGTTTCACGGTATTGGCCATAACTTCCTCTCCCGAACTCCGATTGACCCGATTCTAGTTATATTGGAAAGCTAGCTCGAAGCTCTATCCATTGCCATGCACCAATAGCCTGAATTCCTTGTGTGGAGGAACCCTTCACTGCTACTTTTTCACACCAATTGCTTTCCGTATGGGTTTCCATTGAATTTGGCCTAATCCACGCATAATACCACCCAATATAGGCTCATGCATAAAATATATAGATAAACTCAATAAAACTACATAAAATAGTAGAAAATAATATAAATAAGTGAGTAAAATTATGAACTTATCACACACTAGGCAAGGTGCTTTGATATGTATTTGAATTCAATTTATTATTAAGATCAAACACAAAAAAGATCAAAATCAGCTAATTTATACGACAAATTTGATAAAACTAATACATAAAAAATATATAATAATGCCATAAAAATACTTGCATTAATGAATAACATCAACATAAATATCAATGAAGTTTTGTTTTGATAATTGTTACCAATTTATGTTAGAAATTCCTTCCTTATTATGATGTTTGATGAATCAAACATACCACAAGTTAGTGTGTCTCTAACTAGACAAGTCATTATTTGTAATGTCCTCTATCGGAATTATTGAGTTGTAAATCGGAGCTGATCACAATCTTTTGGAGATTTATTAGTTGTATTCCATTCATCAACAAAGAAGCTTGTTTGAAGTTTACTGGTTAAAATGCCTTTATCAGCAAAGCATTTTTCCTTTAGAGGAAGCTGACTGACACATCATCACAAGCTACTGATTTACCAGCAAATGTCACCAGCGAGACGGTACCCAACCATCAACAAAAGACACAAGCAAGCTAAGTCAATCGAAGACTTTACAAATCCAGACTTTAAGAATTGAGATCTTAAAGTCTGTGATACATAAAGCTTGTTCGTCCTAGTAATTCACCAGCAGACATTCCTCGAATTGGCTAAGAGCCATTCTGACCAAAGTTGCAAAATCCACATGCTCTAATAGATATGACGCTGCAAATAAAAAAAATGAGACTTTGACTGGACGTGTTCCCTTTGTCTCACAACGGTTCCAATTTCAAACCTTCTAAGGAGCACCTATAAATAGAGGCTGCAATCCAATAGAAAAAGGTTGTTTTTACCAATTCTACTGATCTTTCTAGAAAGCTACCAACGCGTACGATTCAAAGCATTCAAATTGTTCTATCAGCTCACTATGTGCCTTATTAGACACGAGATGATACAAAATAATATCTCTCAAATATGTATCTATCTTTGGCTTTTGTAAATATCTACAATAGATTAGGATATGTTAGCCTTAATTCTGTAACTATAAATACTTCTAGCAATAATAAACGTGAGCAATTCTCCAAATAACATCACTTCTCTACATGGTATAGAGCCTCCCGGATCCTTTATTCAATTTTTTTGCTCCAGAATGACAAATCCATCTTTATCCCCCTCAGATGTCTCAGATGTCGTTGAATCTATAAACTCCTCTGCTCGTCTCATCAACATCTCCCATCACAACATTATCAAGCTCTCCTCCACAAATTATCTAACTTGAAAACTTCAAATCGAAGCCCTTCTTATTGGTTACGACCTCTTTAAATACATGGATCAGACTCATTCTTGTCCATCGCCTCCAACCACTGCTGATTTTGATACGACTTAAGCCACTGCTAATTCTGCAACAACACCAATATCAGATTACAATATCTGGTTTTGGCAAGACCATCTTCTGTTGGAGCACTTGTTGGCTCCATCATGCCATCTCTTATTCCACTAATCCAACACTGCAACACATCTCGTGATGCATGGGTCATCCTTGCCAATACATATGCTCGCCCAACCCATGGCCATATCAAGAAAATTAAAGATCAACTCAAGAAAGCGTCAAAAGGTTCTCAATCTATATATGAATTCATGCAATACATCAAATCTCGCGCTAATGAACTTGCTGGTCTCGACAAACCTCTTGATCATGAAGGCCTCCTTGAATACATCCTTCAAGGACTTGATGATGATTACCGCCAAATAACTAACATGGTTGAAGGGCGTGAAACTCCAATCTCCTTTGATGAACTTCATGAGAAACTCATCAATCGTGAACTTATTCGTGCCCAACAACAAGTGAGTCCTCTCATTCATCCTGGTACAACCAATGCTACATCCTCCAGATATCAGTATCTATCTTCAAAACCATCTGGACATCAAAATTCTCATTCATCCAACCAGCGGAACCCAACCTCTCGATCGCCCAAACATTATCTTGGCAAATGTCAAGCATGTCATGTAACTAGTCACTTGGTGTTGCAATGTCCAAGTTTTCGGCTTGTTCCCATGCAAGGCACATCCCCAACACCTTTGTCTCCTGCACAAGACATAGCAGCTCCAAGCGCACATCGCAACCCCTGAGTCATCTAAATGGTTGCTTGACAGTGGGGCATCTAATCATGTGACAACAGATCTTGAGAACTTATCACTTCACTCTTCATATAATGGCACTGATGACATAGTTATTGGAGATGGCTCTGGCTTACACATATCTCACAACGGTTACACTTCTCTTCCCTCATACTTTCGTTCCTTTCATCTTCGTAATGTGCTATGTGTTCCTAATATGAAATGCAATCTTATATCAATTTCAGAATTCTATTCCACTAACCAAACCTCAATTGAATTTTTTTTCCTCTTATTTTCATGTTAAGGACCTGAAGACACGGGAAATCCTTCTAGAAGGAAGATCTAAAGATGGTGTGTACGAGTGGCCAACTCCAGCTTCCATGTCATTCAAATCTGCCTCTCTTAGCATCAAAACCTCATCCAACCATTGGCACCATTGACTTGGCCATCCTGCTCCTCCCATACAAAAACACATTATCTCTAGTTTTCACTTAGACAGTACTTCCTCTAGTAATTCCTTCTGTAATGCTTGCCATATTAATAAAATTCATAAACTACCTTTTTTTGAATCTTCTATACACTCTATAGTTTCTCTTCAAACTATATTTTCTATGTTTGGTCCTCTCCAATCCCCTCGATCAATGGATATAAATATTATACTATATTTGTTGATCATTTCTCTAGCTATGTTTGGTTATATCCCTTTAAACAAAATCAGATGTCTACAACACATTCATCATCTTCAAAGCCCTCGTTGAAAATATTTTTTTAAAAATATCATGACCCTTTACATACGGGGGTGAATACATTGCTCTCAAGTCCTTTCTAGCTACTCATGGAATCCAACACCTCCCCACATGCCTGAACCCAATGGTTTTGCTGAACACCGACATCAACACATAGTTGAAATTGGCAACGCCCTTCTCTCTCATGCATCACTCCCTACATCATACTGGTTATATGTTTTTCTCACAGCTACTTATCTTATCAATCGTATGCCGAAAACAATCCTACACATGACATCTCCCTATTTCACTTTGTTTGCCAAATCTCCCAACTACGGCAAACTCCATGCATTTGGATATATATGCTATCCTTGGCTTCGCCCATGCACCTTGCACAAACTCCAACCTCATTCAACTCCTTGTATATTCTTAGGTCTCTCCAAAAGTCAAAGTGCATACCTATGTTATGATCACACCAACAACCGTCTTTACATATCTCGTCATGTGAGATTTGTGGAATCTGAATTCCCTATGTCTCAACCACCAGCAACAATTATACCTAAATAGCCACCTTCAGTTGAAGCATGGATGCTACCTACTCTAGTCACACCATTGATAGATCATTCTCGCTCTACAGATTCCACAACCACTCAGGTAAACTCTAACCCATCTCCACCAACGACATGGCATCTTCTACTCCAACAAATCCGACACCCCCAGTAGCAGCAGCACCACCTTCCCACACTACAACCATAATCACTTGCTTTCAAAATAATATTCATAATCCTTGCCAAAAGTTGAACCTTTCTACTCAACTAGCTCACCTGCTTGAACCCACACGTGTAACTGAAGCCCTCAAATATAACAAATAGCGTTAAAACATATCAACTGAGTTTGATTATTTAATTCATAATGGGACATGGGACCTTGCTCCTGTTAGAATTTTGTATATTGAAAAGCATTATGATTGGAATATTGGTAAACAATTTTGTTTGATATACTGGTAATCAGTAATGTCTTGAATACAGTGATACAATAATCCTGTCTCATTAACTAACATAAGAAGCGAACAATGGTATCCTCTTATCTCCTCGATAGGGAGATCATACAGTGTGTAGGAGATCACAGAAGATCGTATGATTCGCTTGACCTAGCGAGATATAAACATTATCACAGCTGAGACAGTCCCAGGGTAGACTGTTAATCACTGTAGAATTCTACAGATAAATTGTAGAACAGTGGCAAATAAATTTATAAGAGTACCCTAAGGTTGTCGAACCCAGAGGAATTGTGTAACGAAATTATTTTATGTACTAACTATAATCCTAAGATCTATTGTTTGAGTAAACAGAAAATCAAGGGTTTTGATTTTAAAAAGTAAAGGTAGCAATGCGGAAAATTAAAGAGTTTGGAACATCAAATTAAAGGGACACACACTCTAGGGCGAACTATAAATCAAAATACATATCAATTAATTAACTTGCATTGGTGGGAAATCATAAAATACTACAACTTCATGGTCAGATAATTATAGCCTAGATTACTAGCATGTGAATGTATATGCTTTGTCGGCCTAAAAAATACAATACTAATTAACCTTTCATAAATCCACAGATTAACCCTATAATTACTATCTTCCCCTAAGACAGATTGTTAATTATATTCGAATTCCTTTTCCTGTTATTAATTTTCTCTTTTCAGTCCTTCAATCAACAACTGTAAACCTAGAATTAATTCTATCTTTTGATCTGATTAATTCTAAATCCTAATAATTCAAACAGGATTTCAAAACCAAGCTATTCAATGTTAATCAATTAAACATGAAATTGATTGATATTTGTTTCCCTAGAACCCGCTAGGGTTTCTAGCCACCCATCGCAGATAGAAAACAAAAAACAAACATATTATTAAAGTGCATAAAAATAACTTACAAAAATAAAGGTTCGTGATGGAAAATAAAGGATGCTGAATGCTTCCAAGGTCCAAGGCTGAATAATAGTTGATTAAAACTTGAAAATAAGGACTATTTATAAGAGTGAGTGTATATCCTATCAATTCTAGGGCTGAAGATATGATTTGATTCGGATTTGATTAAAATTTGCCAATTTGATGCGCACTTAGATCGATGTGGATGGGCTTTGATCGACGCACGTGTTCTTGCATCAATCAAGGTCGATATCCCATCAGTCAAACTCGATCCGTCTTGTCCTTGCCCCGTCTGCGCAGTCTCACGTTTTTAGCCATAACTCTCTCTCCCGAACTCCGATTGACCCAATTCCAGTTGCGTTGGAAAGCTAACTCTAAGCTCTATCCATTGCCATTCTCCAATAGCCTGAATTCCTTGTGTGAAAAAACTCTTCACTGCTACTCTTGCACTTCACTGCTTTCAAAACGGTTTTCCAGTGAATGTAAGCCTAAAAACTGCAAAAAACACCATGACAAGCGTAACACCACATATAATAGACTCATGCATGAAACATATATATAAACTCAACAAACTATATAAAATAATAGAAAATACTATTGATAAAAATAATGAACTTATCAAACCCCCCAAACTTGAATGTTTGATTGTCCTCAATCAATAGCCAAGAAAGAATCAAAAGATCAAGTAATTAGAGTGCAAGGCCTCACAAGATTCATCACAGTCAAAGGTTAAATATCCACTATCTACAAGCAGTTTGAAAGAGACAGAAAATCCATTAATAGTGGAAGAGCTCACGGGAAGTGTTTCGCTCAACTCACAAGTGTATAGGATAAAGATGAAAGCACTCAACACATGTATGAATGAATTTCTATCATAGGCTTGCAAATCTTCTACTATCTCCACTGCTAGAATGTGTACACAAGTCTAGAATCAAAAAGAACTTTCAATAGGTTGTAACATAGGTTTTTTCTGAGAGGTAGGAAAATTTGGCCAAGTGACTGAAAATAAACTGAGTTAATTACTTTCAATAAATCTCAGGTCACCATCTAACTCCATCCACCTAATCTCCTCATATATATCAACAACACATAATTTTTTCAAGCTCATTTTGAATCTTTTATGCTCTTCCATAATAATTTTTTTCTTTTTCTTTTAGAGAGCTTATGAGAATTCTAATTATTATTTGAGCTTCTTGTTCACACATTTTTTTCACCACTAATTTTTTCATTTCTTATCTCGAATCACTTCCAATTCACCCCCATATACCACAACTCAAAACACGAGTGAGACAATACATTCTTATTCTCATAGACAAGGAAAGAAAATTGTAAAGGCTCAAAGTGGCTAACTAGGGAAAATTTTATGTGAAGAGACAATGTTTAGGAAATTGGGCTAACAAAGATGGCCTAAGATCATTTCCTAAACTTGTGCACAATATGCAGTCTCAACGAAGAAATTAAGCAAGTTCTAGAGAAATTAAAACACACATGAGAATCTCACATCAAACAAAATTAGGTTCAAGTCTCACACAAGGGTTTAAAATTTTTTCCACAACTAGTTTCAAATCATCTCAATCAGCATGCAAGTATCAGTTTCAACTTAACCCTATCATGCGGTATTCAACATTCATAGGCGTCTAATCGCAATCCCTATCAATTCAAACTCATCCCTCAATCAATTCTTATCTTAGATCTCATTCAGATTATATCAAAATTCAAAAAATTTCCCCACAAAATAGAATAAAATTTAAAAATATGCAAATGCAAAAATTAAAATACAGAAAGCGAATAAGGATAGAATATTCCTCCTCTTGTCCACATCCCCCAACTTATTTCCAACTCTAGAGTAGGAAAAAGCTTGAGAATCAGACAAAGGGGAGGAATAATACCTGATAGTTGATCTCAGACATCAACTTTTTTATCCCTTGAGGCTTCTCAACTCGCGCGGCGTGAATTTGGGGCGTCTGGCACTTTGCGTGGACCGACGCAGGATTGCGTCGATCGACATGAAGCCTTCTCGTCGACTCCTTCCATGGGTCAAAGTGCACCACGTCACTGGTCTCGACTTCGATCGATGCCAGGCCACGTCGATTGAAGTCGAGCAATCCTCGATTTTTTTCTTTTTCTAATGCTGCAAAACAAAGTTAGTGCAGACAAAATTCAAAAATAAAATAAAATAAATTGAAAAATACAAAAATAAAAGGAAAAATATTTAAAAGGTTGGGTTACCTCCCAACAAGTGCTTTGTATAATATCGTAGCTCGACGATACCTTGGATCAAAACTAGGGAGGTCGGGCCCAGACTCTCCGACCTTTGGCGTCCACCATGTAAACATTACAGTCCTTGATGATGGTGGTGAGCTCGGATTGAGGAGGCTTAGTTGATATTTTCACCCCCTCATTCCCGTGCTCCCACTCTATAGCTGTGACTTCTTCTTATTCAAACTCATCCCCTTCTGTGGTGGTGATCCGGTTGCACTCTGCCTTTCTCTTGCTTTTATTGATCACAAAGGTGATCTTTTCCTCGTTGGCCCGGAGTGTAATCTCGCCGCCTTGGCAGTCAATGAGAACGACACTAGTATCGAGAAACTCATGCCCCAGTATCATGGGCATGTTCTTGTCCTCCTTCATTTTGTGTACTACGAAGTCTGCTAGGAAGATCAGATGGCCCACTCGAATGAGCACATTTTCCAGAATTCCCTTTGGGCGGAATAGAGTCCGATCCGCCATTTGCTGCGTAATAGTAGTAGGCCTCATCTCTCCGATGTTGAGGCGCTTGCAAATAGAGTATGGCATCAAATTGATACTGGCCCCCGTCTCACACAATACTCTCTCGAAGGTATGTCCTCAAATATCCACCGGGATATAAAAGCATCCAGGGTCACTTCTCTTGATGGGCACCTACTTTTGCAGTAGCAGGCTGCACTACTCGTGGATCTTCACAGTCTCGTTCTCCACAAACTATTTTTTTCCTTTCATTAGTTTCCGGAGGTACTTTATGTACCCCGGGATCTCCTTTAGTGCCTCAATCAGCAGAATATTTATGCTAACCTTACTTAAGTTCTCCAAAAATCTGGAGAACTTGGAGTCCTCCTTTTGCTTTGCGAACCTTTGAGGGAATGGCATATGTGGGACATGATCTTCAAAATTTGCCAAAATTTTGCTCGATGTGGGCCTCGACTTCGACCGACGCAGGCGCGCCTTGGTTAACATCAATTTCTGTGAACTTCGATCGATGCCAACTACATCGATCAAAATCGAGCCTTAATCGTCACTCAATTCTTCTCCATTCTCCTTAATTTTGATAAACATGGGACGTGCGTCGATCAAAGTCGAGCCTCCAGTGGCACAGTTTTGCGCCTTTTCTGCTTTAGACTCATCCCGAACCATCTTGTGACCTTTGTAGCTCATCCCGGATCTCAGAGTAACAACCTTGCAATCTTTTTGAACCCTTGGGTTCACCTCAGTCGTGCTCGACAGTTGTCCTTGCTTGTAGTGAGCCCCAATAGTGTTGGCAATTTGACTGACTTGCGTTTCGACCATCTGCAGGTGCTTTCCCATCCAATGCACCTTAGTATGCACTCAAGTAACTTCCTGCTCCAGCTTCTGAAACCGCTGGTCTGAGGCCTTAATGAATTTGGACAACAGATCATCCAAGCTGTCCTTCTTTTCCACCACTTCTCCATTCTGAACTTCAAATCCCGGTGGTGGTAGCTCGACTGCCTCAGGGTGAGAGTAGGAGAAACCATGGTGGTTCCTCGGTGGATATTGATATCCCCCATTCCTTTGCTGGTGCTGGTAGGGGTATCCCCCTCTGTTCAGATAGCTCACCTCCGCAGGAGCTTCGGGTTGCACCTGTGCAACCGCAGCGGTAGAAGCTCCCGCAGACAATTTGTACTAATCCTCTCTTAGCTTCTCAACCTCAGTTTTGAGAGGATCTTTAGTCTCCACTTAATCCACAACCTCAATTAGAGGTCTCCTCGGGTTCGCCCATTTTTGAGTGTGGATCGTTATCTTCTTAAAAAGCTTCAATGCTTTCTCTGCAGATTTGCTCATGATGGACCCCCCAGCAGCATTGTCAACAGACTCTTGAGTCTTCTCGTTCATAATCCCGGTAGAAGATGTGAACCTGCTTCTCTGCATCGACTCCATGACCGGGGCAGCTCCTAAGAAGTTCATTGAACCTGCTCAATGCTTCAAACAGTGACTCGTCCACCCTCTGATGGAATTGTAGCATCTCCATCTTCCTCTGAATGATGACAGAGGGTGGAAAGAAGTTTGAGAGGAATTCAGCTCTCAATTCCTCCCAAGTCCGGATCCTGCTGTAGCCAAGTCCGGTGAGCCAAGATCGGGCTTGATCCCTCAGTGAAAATGGGAACGGCTTCAATCGAATCACATCCTGCCTTACTTCGTTTTTCTTGATGGTGTCGCAAACTTCCACAAATATCCGCAGGTGTGTATAGGGATCCTCCACAGCTCTACCGCCAAACTTGTTCTGCTGAACTATCTGAATCAGCCCGGTTATAAGTTTGAAATTATTGGCATCGATGCCAATATTGAATCCCTCATTGCCGGGCTGCTGCTTGTACTTCCTCCCCATCAAGTTTGGATCCTCATCATCCGAATCATCCAAACACTGTCTCTCTTTTTCTTTCCTTCTTCGTGCATCCTCTCTTTCAATCTCTCTTTCAGTTGTCAGTTGCCGAACTGTCTCTCGCATCTGGTGCATCTCTTGAATGAGAGTCAGAGTATCCCCCGCTGTAAGCTTTCCATCAGTGTCCTCCAATGGGGGCATATTCAGATCAACCTCCTGTGGGTTTCGAGCTTCCAGTGGATCCATATTTTCCTTCCGGCAAGAAGTTCCTATCTCAGAGTTGAAAGCTTCAAGCAGCTTCCCTTGCGACCTAGTGTTCATGCACCACCTGAAAGAGAAAACATGCAAAAATTAGCTCGGCATCGACCGACACGGGTGGGTGTTGATCGACGCTTGGAAGGTCTTGACGTCAATCGACGCGGGCAGGCATCGATCAAGGTCGAGGCAAAAATCACCCAAAAACACACGCACACAAAAAATAAAAATACAAAACTCAATCCAGCAAATCCTAGAATAAATTAGTAGCAAAATAATATCTAACAACTCCCCGGCAACAACGCTAATTTGATCACTGTATTTTCAAGATACCTTTCTCCCTTGTTCAGCATTTACTCGGGAGCAACTTGTTCACTATATTCTCCTTTAGTCCTCTCTCATCCTTCCAAGGGAGTGTGCATGTCTTGACGAACTCAATTTGCATGAATGAGTGCTCCTTCTTTGAAGTGATCTTTAAGCCTTTCTCCAAACGAATTCCCACTACAAGAAACTCATTGATCCATTCACCCAATGCACTTACCATTCTCTCCTCAACCTTGCCTACTTCCCAAGTTAACATTTCCCATTGAAACCTATCCTCATACTCTTTGCTTATTGTCGGCTTTTCCTCTTCTATGAATTGTGCCAATGCCGGTATTGTTTGAATCTCCTCAAGTGAAGGCTCCTCAATTTTAACTTTCTTCAATCCTTCAATGATCTTCACCGTCTCCTGTGTGCCTTCCTTAATGAGCTCTTTTTTATGATCACCCATCATCTCTTCGCCACGAATTTCTTTGATTTCCTCCTCCTCTTTGCCATCTCCTAATATTTCCTCGTATTTCATCACAATACTCGCACTCTCATACTTCTCCATAAATTCAAAGATTTGCACTGGATCCTTGATGTCCTCATTTACCTCATCAACTTGAAGTATTACTTCTCTTTCCTTCTCCGGTTCATCGTCTTTGTTCCCTTCATCCATTTTTTTCTTCACCTCCATCTCTTGTTTTGCTTCACGCTCTCTACTTGATTTTCTCATCAAATTAAGTTTCTCTTGCATGAGATCAATCTGACTTCTCCACCAATCATTCTCTCGAGATTTCTTTACAACATTCACCGTTTGATAAACTCTTTCCTCTTCCGGCCATTGGTAATTACATTCAAACATTTCCTCATACACGTTTCGGATAGGCCTCCGCGGTCTTTGTCTCTCCAGCATTTTGGCTTTCATTTCCTCCATTTGTCTTTGTAGATTATTAAGCCTCTCCGAGTTAACTCCACGATGATTCTCCATTTTGTCTTCCTCTTCGCACAACCAAACTTTTAACCTCGTGATCTTTTAGCACCTACAAAGATCCACAGATCAAATCACAAACCAATCAACAAAAACAAATTTAAACAACAAACTATTCACACAAACAAAAACACAAACACCTAGCCTACAAGTTTCACTTTTCCCCCAATATCTAGCAACCTACTAAATGAATTCCCCGACAACGGCGCCAAAAACTTGATGTGCAATAAAAACTCATACGAATTCTCAGTGCACACACAAGGTTTAATTATCAATCCATGTCCTTCTTCCCTTCGCCTGCTAGATTACCGGGATACTATAGCAAAGTCTAATAGCTAGATAAAATAAAATCGTTGAGTAATTTTTATCAATCTAGGCATTCAAATTAAACCTACGCTAACAACATATAACAAACAATGAATTAAACCAACAATCAACATTCAATCTCAAAACAATCAATCAATTCACTCCACACTTTGGTAAACCAAGACAAACAAATACTCAAATGAGGTAGATAGGATGTTGAAATAAACGTAGATGTAATCCAATTAGGTTAATCATTGATGTAAACACATTTTAATCCCTAGATGGATGATCAATTTGCTCTAATATAGCCAATCCCTTGTCACGGTGAATTGGCCGTTGATGATGCTAGAAACTACAAACAATCACATTATAAGTTCCTAACTCACTCCTAAAAGCTCGCAAATTATGGACCTATGCACTTCCTCCGCACAGGGATTGGATCGAGATACATATGAAGACATGCTATTCACGACACACCTATCCACGTGTTAGCTGCAATGATTGTGTCAATTATCACCTAGATTGGCTCTTACCTACATCTAGATGAATAGGAACAAACTCTAGCATGCTTCAATCACAAAGAGGGAGGTAAACAAATAATTATCAAACCTAATCTTCATACATCCTTGTTCAAATCAACATCCAAATTGAATTAGAACAACATACCTCTCAATTGTAACAATACGAAGTTGAAATGAAATAAATCCATTACAATTGATAAGTAGAAAATGCAATCTTCCCCAATTGGATTTGCTTGGTCTTGATCTACCCCCTTGGATCTTCAATTCTTCTCCAAGGATGATGGATTAGCTCCTTGACACATTGGGTGAGGTTTTGGAAGGGATGGAAATGGAAATCGTAGAGAGAATTGAGGATTTTGTGTAGATTTTGCAAAAGTATCAAAAAGTCCCTTCCAATTTTGAGTTTCCCCCTTTTTATAATGAGTTGGCAGAGCCTCAGATCGCCCAGGCCAAGATCGGATCGGCTGGGATGACTTGAAGTAGAGAAAACCGCCAAAGATTCCAAATCAGGATCGCCCATGATGGATTTGACTCGACTGGGATTTGACTCGACTGGGACCTGGGATTTGCCTCTGTTCTGCCAGGATCAGTCGAGCTTAGCCTCTGTCTTGCCAAGATCGGTCGAGCTCAACCTTTGTCTGGCTCAGGATCGGTCTAGCCAAATTTGGCCATGCCGAGCCGCTCTGGATTCTCACAGCTTTTTCCTCCAAAACTTAGCCGAAAATGCCGATTTATGCTCAAAACCTAACCTACACCATCCAAAACACACAAAACACAACAAAAACAAGCAAAATGCATATGATATGGAAGTAAAATGGCCACAAACATGCACGCTCACACATCTTGATCTTGATGGCTTGATGTAATCCTAAGCCTATATGAAGGTACGAAGGTATACACGGACTTGTGTTTCACTTTGAGATACTATGGAGGAGAGTTCTAGTCGAACTTGTGTATCTATATCTTGGGTGGTAGCAGTTTGTGTATGACTGTCTTTGACTGGAACTACGTAACCATATCTTGTATGGGATGGTGACATTCTCTAAAAAGCTCAAAAGGTTCACTATGCTAAAGTCCCGCAAGCTTATTAAGTTCAAGCATAAGTGAAACGGATGGAGTGGTACTACTTAGGATAATATATATTAATTACTTTTGGAGCTTGTCAGAGCTGAAATTAATAAGTGAATGTCTGTAACCTTAAATATGGGGATATACCGAGCCTATGCAACCCATTCCTCATAACGTGCCAGCAAATAGGTAGGACAATATTGATTCACTGGTGGCATGAATCAATATTAATTAATTAATTATATTCTGGGTTGAATATAAGAATTAATTAATTGATAGGACTTATTTGCTATTTGCATTCCGGTCTCTAGTCTGGCCCATGAAAGCTCAAGCCCATCTGAGATCAAAATTTACCTATATATGCCCCTAAGGTTCTCATATCTCAACACACCACAAGATTATAAGTTGCTAAGCAGCAAATTAGTAGTAGAGAGCTGCGATAGACGACATTGATCTGAGAAAGAGGAGGAAATTCTGCTTTTCTATAGGCACGATATCCGGAGGGAATCTTCACCAGATTTTTGAATCAGAGCTGGGATACAGATCAAAAGATCAGATCTGGAGGATCACTTTCTTCTCTCTCTATATATTTTGATTTGATTTATTTAATTAAAATCAAGACATTTAATCTTTATTCTGCAGGATTTAATATAGAGCACAAGGATTCAAAGGTTTCAATCCCTACGCGCAGATATGCAGTCATTCTGGATGTTAGGTAATCCAATAAACATCTGCATGAAAATTTATTTATTAAATAGGAGCATGCTAGGGAATAACTGATGTATGACAATTATTTATATATCCACATAGTTCCTTGGTTCAGTTGAATTATGTGAATTCTAGTTAATGGTATAATTCCATCAGTTCCACCGAGTCCGCATTATAATGTGGTCGGTTGTAAATAGATATTTCGCACCAAATGTCTTGCTAATGGATCTATTGATAAATATAATGCTCGGTTGGTTGCAAAAGGAATTCATTAACATCTTGGGATTGATTACTCTGAGACATTCAGTCCCATTATCAAAACAATCATAATTGAGCTTATTCTCTTCCTTGCAATCAGTCAAGGTCGGACCCTTCGCCATGTAAACAATACATTTCTCCAAGGTACTGTAGCAGATGATGTTTATATGGCCCAACCTCGGGGTTTTGTTGATCCTGACAAGCCAGATTATGTGTGCAAACTTCGAAAGGCCATTTATGAATTAAAGCAAGCACCACGTACTTGGTACAACGAGTTGCGCTAATTCCTTGTACAATCGAATTTCATTAATTCTATGGCAGACGCATCACTATTTATCTACGATGAGAATAACATAGCCTTTTTTGTGCTTGTTTATGTAGATGATATAATTATTACAAGTAATCAAGCACCGATCGTTGAACAATTTATCCCTACACTAGCCAACCGGTTCTTAGTCAAAGATCTTGGTGTTCTTCACTATTTTCTTGGCATTGAAGTTGTTTCGTGAGCCACTGGTGTAGTACTCTCTTAGCAGCAGTATATTATTGATCTATTAGCTCGTGCTAAAATGCTGGATGTCAAACCGATGTCAACACCAATTGCAACTAGTCGGCCACTCACAGTTGAAGTTGATGAGGTTATGGAAAATCCTATAAAATATTGAACTATAGTCGGTGGCCTTCAATATCTTGCACTAACTCGCCCCGATATCGCCTTTGCTGTCAACAAACTCTATGTCTTTATGCACCAACCAACCACTGTTCATTAGGATGCGGTTAAACGGGTTCTATGATACTTATGTTGCACAATTAATCATGGCATTGTTCTTCACAAAAACAATGTTCTTCATCTTCATGCTTACTCTGATGCTGATTGGGCCGACAATAAGAATGACTATACTTCCACCACAACCTATATTTCTATCTCGCCAAAAATCCTATCTCCTGGTGTTCCAAAAAACAACACACATTTGCTCGCTCCTCAACTGAGGTAGAATATCGTGCAGTTGCCGCTACAACAGCTGAGAAATGTTGTCTCACGTCACTTGTATGAGAATTGCATTGGGAGCTACCTTGTCAACATGTCATTTATTGTGGCAACATTGGCGCAGTGAACTTGTTCTCCAGCCCTATCTTCCACACACGCATGAAGCATATCGTCCTAAACCCTAAACCCCAAACTCGTACGTGATGGACATCTAAGTGTATCACTTATTTCCTCGAAGGACTAGCTTGCTCCTCGAGCTCAATTTGTTGCACTACTTGACATGATTGACCTTGCTGTACGAAGCTCCATTTTGAGGGGGGATGATACGAAATATGATATCTCTTAAATATGTATCTATCTTAGATTAGGATATGTTAGCCTTAATTCTGTAACTATAAATACTTCCTCTAGCGATGATAAACATGAGAAATTTTCCAAATAACATCACTTCTGTACACGAGACGCCTAGCAATCTTTGTTAAGGGTTACTCTTGGTCTCTTACTGTCTAAGTAAGAAACCTTCTTGGAGTTACCACTTCTTTGATGGTTAACTATCATAATTTTATCATGCAAGCTGACAATCTCGGGAAGAACACAGACTCGACGACCATCTCGAGGTTGAGTACACCACCCACACTTTAGATCTGAATAAGCTAAGAAGAGCAAAAGACTTGGCAAGTGAGCTAGTGGACTGGTGGACATAATCATTAATCAACTAGCAATAGATTGTTCGACATTTTTATAATCCCCAACTTAGTGACTTTTAGACTTTGCATCTGAAGAGAGGACGTAGGATGATTTTATCCAACCTCTACAAATAATTTGTGTCACTTACTATTTATTTCAATTTTTGCATTGGATTTAAAATCAAACCCTCAAGTATTGGAGTACATAACTGAATATTGACTAAGGAATATATCACTTGCTGAGGAACCATTTTTTCTGAATCTGAGTTGGTGCTAGAATTACCAGCTTGGAGAGTACAAACTTGCAAAATTTTTGTTGTGCATATTACCTAATCTTATTTTGGACCAATAAGTGGTATCTGAGTAGTTGGTCTTTACAGACTAGCTGTTTTTAGTCGCTTAGGACTAGATGCATATTTCTTACATTTTTCTGTATCATAACGAACATGTAACAGGATGAATATCTCGAAGCTTCCATCATACAATGCGGAGAAATTTGAAGCATGGAAGAAGAGATCTCCGATCCATCTGAAGAATATCCATCCTGATATGGCGGATGTGTTGGAGACTAGAACCATAAATATAATGAACGTTAATGCTTATCTTGGAGGTGACACTTTCAGTCGAGATATAATCAAGAAGACATATGCCAAATGAACTCTAGAGGACAAGAAATGCATACAACTAGACCCCATAGCTCACGAGCTGGTCCTCTCACCTCTCCCGGAGTCGATGATGGAAGACATGATAGAGTTCGACAGTGCAAAGGAGGTATGGGATTACCTTAGCAGCCTGGGCCAAGAGACATTACAAATAAAATGCAACAAGCTTCAGATCTGTGTGGATAATTACGAGTCCTTTATAATGCTCCCAAGAGAAAGAATCAATGACATGGAGGCTCGGTTCAACTCTATCATTAGTGAGTTGAAAGCCTTGGACAGGGTATACTTTATAGTAGATCTTAATGCAAAGATCCTATCCAAGATGCCAAAGGACAACTAGTTCGTGAAGAGGACCACTCTCAAGGAGAAAGACCTCTCCAAGATGTCCATCAATGAGTTATTTGCTAAACTCCAAGCTCATTAGTGGGACATCAAGATGGTGAACAAGAATGAAGCCATCAGATCATCTAACTGTTTGCCAGGTAAGCATTCTGAAGATGCTGCTAACTTTATGAAAAGGGACTTCCAAAATCAAAGAAGTCCCAAAAAACCCTTTCACTCAGATAGACCAGTGGGGCAACCGACGACAGATGCCCTTACCACCTCCACCCTACCATAAATCATGGAGAGAGAGTTCCATTGCAGAACTTGAAGAGAAAATGAGGAGACTCTCTAAAATGTTGGAGAAGGCAAAAACTAAAGCTGACATCCCTCAGTCAACAGAGAAGAGATTTTTCAAATGCCCCCGACGCACGTGTTTTAAGTGCAACTCTCCCGACCAACTAAAATTTGAGTGCCCTTGAGTGGAAAAGGAGGAAAGAGATAGATTGAGGAGGCTAGTTGAGATCAGAGCGTTGAAGGCCATCACTAAAGCAACGCTCTGTAGGACGAAGGTTCCAGATATTCCCGACCTTGATGACAAGTCAGTGTCATTTGATGATGAGTCAGAGGAGGAAACATTGTTGGCATTCATGGCAGCAATTGGTGATGAGATAGATGATGTAGAAGCTAATGACGAGGATAATGAGCAAGCATTGATACTTGCTAATGGTGAGGTAAATAGCTCTGTACGAGTTTCTTTCATTTCTGCATGCATCATTGAGGATCGTGAGTCGTATTGCTCTGACTTAGAGGACATTTCCCTTGACTCTCTTTCTAAAGATTTTTCAAAGTTTTATGAGTTGAAAAATGTCTTAGCTAGTGAAAACACCTCGTTGAGATAACAAGTTTTTATTTTGACCATTGAGATTGAAGAATCCAGGTCTATCATCAAGGAGCTGGCAAAACTTAAAGAAGTAAATTCTACACTTCTTTAGAATTTCAACATTATAAAAGATGAGTGTGATTCTTTGAAGAGTAAAAATCTTGAGCCCGAACCATTAAAATGTTCTTTTTGAAAAAGCTCAATAGTTCTAGATGAAGTGTTTTTAACCCAGAGAGATCCATTGGATAGATTAGGTCTTGGTTTTGTTAAAACCAATTTGAAGATTCATGCATCTTCATCGAGTGTTGCCACTGGCAAGAAGAAAATTATTTTTGTTAATGCTAAGTCCATTGATCAGCAAAGGCTGAAAAGTAAAGGGGTAATAGCAACGAATGTACCACCATCTGCTGCTAATGCTAAAATATTGGTTTGCAAACAACCCTAAGCTAGCCAAGCAGCGTGTTGCGAGGAAGCCAACAAATCCCCGCAAGTTAGCTAATCAACAAGTTCCTGTTGAGAGGAAACCAACTCGCACAACAAGTTTGGCCAAGCAGCTTGCGAGGGGTGCACCAGTTTGGATTGAACTAGCAAGGAATGTAATGAAGCCAAGCAATCCCCCTGGTTATCGTAATAACCAGAGATCTTTTACTCATCCTCAAAATGAGAAAACAATTCATCCAAGTAGGGGGAACACCTACTTGAGGTCCGAGCCCAACCAAATCTCTTTTTCAAGGGCTAGGAAGGCTAACCCAACGTGGTAGACGATTTATTCCTAGGAAGCCACATGGTTCTCACACTTATCCAGAACAAGTTTCTAAGGTCCAACAAGGAAACCTGCTTCCAAGAGGACTACACACACCTGTGCACAACCCCAATCCTCCCATAAAGATTTCATACACTATATCAGGAGGAAGATGAAGGTTGAAGGGAAGAACATCGAGAAACTTCCTACAATGAAGAATATTCGGGTTTGGATCCCCAAGGGGCTGATCCAACTCACTAATCTTGCACGACCCGCTGATGATCGCGGACCTAAAATGTAATTTTTATTTTGTAGGAACATGTACATGCGGTTCAACTTCAGAAGAAGTGGAATTTGAGGATCCTCGAGAGCGGATGCTCAATTCATATGACCAAAAAAAGAGATCTACTGACATATCTAATAATGGTCAAGGGACCACCGATTATGTTAGGTGACAACTCCAAAGGTTGAATCAATGGAAGGGGATGCGTGGAGCACAATGGAATTAGAATCAACAAAGTATCCCTAATCACCAGCTTGATACACAAGTTGCTAAGTTTCAGCCAGCTTAGTGAACACGGATTCAAGGTTTCCTTTGCCGAATTAGAATTTTAGATCAAAGGCAGAGCTTCTAGTGAGGTGAAGCTCAGAGGCATAAGGAAAGGAGGTCTGTACATGGTTGGTTGGGCAAGCAGACGAGCAAACTCATGCTTTGTGACAACCAATTTAGTGGACATCAACTAATTGTGGCATAAGAGGTTGATTCATCTCAATTTCAATACCTTCAACCTTCTAGAAAGAACGAGCTGGTAGAAGGACTACCCAAAGGCAGATTCAAGAAGGAAGGAATCTGCATAGCTTGCCAACTGATATGTGTGTGAAATGTATACATTTTGTGTGCTTGAATGTTGCATTTCTAGGTCATTTCACATGCATTTCGCCCACATATCATATATTTTGTGTAGATTTGATGTTACTTTTGGTATATTAGTATTTGAATTGCGTAGGGATGAAAAGAAGCACGAAACTAAAAGTTTGAGTCAAGTTTCGAAGCATCTCTACCAAAATGGAGGCTTGAGAGTATTTGATTTCACTCTAAATGAAGTGTTGAGACTGGAAGCGAGGCAGAGCCAAATTTCAGTAGAAATCACTTTGACTTTGATTGAAATCCTTTTACCCGAGATTAAAAGTTGGGACATAGGCTAATTTCAACCTAAATTAATATTATTTTGGTCAAAATGGATGGTGGGTAGAATTTTAAATGTGGAACGGAGCCTGATTTTGGCCGAAGTAAAATCTTGATTTCTGCCTAAATAATCCAGATTGTGGAGTGTAACAGAGGCTCATTTCAGGCAAAATATTTAAAGGGTAAGATGCCATTTCGGGCGAAATACGATCTCAAGAAGTTATTAGAGATAGGCAAAAATTAAGAAGATTCCAGACTTTTGTTAGTTAATTTCCACAACCACTCCCATAACTTCTATCTACTCACTTTGGACGAATTTCAAAGCCAAATCTACCTCAATTTGAGGATTGTTGAAGGAAGATTGAAGATTCAAGTTAGGGAAAACACAATTGGGGAAATCTACTCTATCTCTTTCATTTTTGTAATGGATTCCTAAACTTTTGTAATTGAATTTGTTCCAAACAAGGTATGAGAGGCTGAACTTTTATGGGATTCAACTTGGATACACGCAACAATTGATTTTGATTGATTGACTGATACCTCTTAATTGGTGTTTGTTATGATCTTGAGCTTATTCCTTATCAAGCATTGTAGATTAGTCACCAAGTGTTTGATACATTATCAACTAGGTTGTAGCCAATACACATGCCTAATTTTCATATACAGATCATGCATACATGTTAAGGTTCACTCTAGCGAGAAGAAAACAACATGTAGGTCATTAATCCACGGTCGATTGGGAGTTGCCTAAGGTAGGACAACGTGAAATTAGAGTATTCGAGATGACCTACGGTCTATTCACCGGTTGTAAAGGGGGTAGACTAGGTTCGGATGGATCGATTAACTTAATCAAATTCAAATTAGGTTTGTACAGGTTCGATTATCCATTACATGTCCATTGCATTGTTCCATCCTAAATCCTAGGTTGCTTCTATTGATTTCTTTCCCCTATTTTATTTGGTTGTTAGAGTTTTAAGTGGAGATTATCTTGTTGTTATGATTGTTTGACGTTGAGGAATTGTTCGATTGCTTTAGATTTTGATTTCGTTGTTGTTAGTTGTTATTTTGTTCAAGTATTTAAATTCTTGCCTAGGTAATCACCCATCCACTTTTCTATCACACATGGATATCTAGGATCTTGGTAGTAGATAGTATCTGAATTGCAGGCGAAGTAAGTTTTTCGTGTTCTATAATTTTTTTTACTTGACCACTTTCTCATCTACGATTAAGTGATGTATTTGTTGTTAAAATAAATACCACATCACCAAATTGGAAAATAGACCAAGGCATCCTTCAAGAACAAAGCAGTTGTAGCAAGCACTGAGATAAAAATATTACCTTGTAGTTGTGGATGACTACTCACGATACACTTGGGCGGAGCTGCTGAAAACGAAGTATGATGTGAAGCTGGCATTGCCAGAGTTGGTGATGCAGATTTAGTATATAAGGGGAGTATGAGTGAGGGTTTAGCTCCATGTGAAGTTAGCTCCAAGAACTCCATAGCATAACGGGCTAGGAAAACAAAGGAAAAAAGGACTCAAAGAAGTAGTGAGGACGATGCTTGCGGAAACCAACCTAAATGAGAGATATAGGGGTAAAGCATTCATCATTGCGTGCTACACTCTAAATAGGAGTGGTCTCAATGCTCAGTTAAGACTCCCTACAAGACCTATATGGTACGTAACAAGACACCTAGGCGTGTGGAAGTAACATGTTATATTATTTTTTATGAGGCTACTTTAGTGCGCTCCATGAAAGAAATGGCACAAGCCATTCGTGAGATCAATGATGTTAATGGAAGGTTAGGAAATGATATTATTCATCCTAAATCAACAGTTTAGACTAGATCGATGAGTGATAAGTCTTGTCAACTAGCACCCTCGGTTGGTCTACAAACAACCGGGAGGACCAGTGATGCAATTGATCTAGCTGAGGCCTTTAATTCTATTTTCGTACAAGAGAGTATCGGTCAAGGGGGAATTTGATCTAGAAGAATAGAGCTTGAACAGGATGATGGTGGAGAAGTTCTTTTAGAGGCAGAGGAGCTGGTTGCTGATGAAAACCTAGTTTGAGAGCTAGGAGCTAGTGAGTCAGACACTGGAAATGATGGCTTTGGGGCTAGTAAGGAACCATCAGTTGGTGAATCAACTAGAGAGATGCCAACAAGAGAAGAAGTGCTAGTAGTTGTGGATCCAACAACAATTGTACCAACAAAAGAAGGAATGCCAACATTAGCAGCAGAACCAGTTTTCAGAGGAGAAATTATCTCAAAAGATTTCTTTTTCAAGGGTGTGCCCGTTGCGGGATTGGAAAACACATATCCTTTCATCCAACCAACAGAGGTCAAAGAGTTGCAGCGAGAAAAGTGGTTGAGACATCACCCAGAGTCAAATATTTTGGATGATGTTACAAATCCCATTTGTACGAGAGCTGAGAGTGCTCTACTCTCATGCTTGATCTCCCAATAAGAGCTGACAAAGATTGGAGAAGCCTTGTAGTTGCTGGATTGGATCAACGCGATGTTAGATAAACTAGGAGAATTCACCTACAACATTATTTTAACAAACCGACACACCAGTCAATGATTGGTACCAAATGGATTTTCAAGAATAAGCAGGATGAAGCTGGCAACATTGTAAGGAACAAAGCTTGCCTTGTTGCCAAGGGATATGCGCAATGTTAAAGGATTGGCAATGATGTAACCTTCGCACTAGTTCCTAGATTGGAGGTAATTAGGCTATTTCTAGCTAATGCGGCATATCACAACATCACAATATTCCACATAAACGTGAATAGTGCATTGTTCAACGGCGAGCTAAAGGAGGAAGTTTATGTTGAGCAACCTCCAAGTTTTGAAGAAGTCAACTAGGTCTACAAGCTACGGAAGGCTCTCTATGGTCTTAAGCAAGCACCGCGAGCTTGGTATGAGACCCTGTCTCAGTTTTAACTAAAGAATAGCTTCAAGAAATGGAAGATTGACAAGACTCACTTACTAATCACGGACGGTGAAGACATTTTGCTGGTTTAGATCAATAAGGATGACATCATTTTTGGATTGAAGAATGCCGATCTTTTTGAGAAGTTTGCCTAGCTGATGCAATGTCGTTTTCAGAGGAGCATGATGGGCAAGATGTCATACATCTTAGGAATTCAAGTTCAACAAACCCCGGAGGGTATCTTCATCAACTAAAAGAAGTATTCAAAAGATCTTATCAATAAGTTCTGTCCAGAGAAGACAAGATCACTGAGGATCTTGATGAGATAACTCTAGATGAAGAAGGGGAAACAGTGAATCCAACCAGCTATAGAGGCATAATAGGATCCTTGCTTTATTTGATAGTGAGCAAGTTCAACATCTCTTTTGATGTCGGAGTGTGCGTTAGATTTCAAACTAATACCAAGAAATTGCCCATGGAAGTTGCCAAAAAGGATTGTTAGATACCTCAAGTGTACGCAGTCCCTAGGAATTTGGTATCCCAAGTGTGACAAGATTAATCTCAATGGATACTCAAAATTGTACTTCGGAGGATGCAGAATCGACCGTAAAAACACCATCGACACCTGTTAATCTCAATGGATACTCAAAGTTGGACTTCGGAGGATGCTAGTTAGTTGGTTCAGTAAGAAGCAACACTATGTTGAAACCTCCACCATAGAGGTTGAATATGTGGCTGCTGCCAGTTGATGTGCTCAAATTTTATGGATCAAGCAGTAGTTGATAAATGATGATGTCAGCACCATACGTTTCTCTATCTATTGTGACAACAATAGTGTGATGTGCATCATGAAGAATTCCATTCATCATTCTAGAATGAAGCACATCGACATCCTATTTAATTTCTATTGGGATTGTAGATTAAATCCTTTATGAATAAGTGTGTTCATTTGATACACAGGTCTTCATAAATGTGTTACATCAACATGGTCGCTATCTGATATAACAAATATACGATACGAACAATAATATCCTATTATCTCGCCTATAGTGTGTAGAAGATCATAGAGGATCATATGAATCATTTGACCTAACGAGATATAAACAGTATCACGGCTGAGACAGGTCCTGGATAAGCTGTTGGTATAAACTGCGACACATCAGTATACAAGTGAGCTTATCTTAACTACTTTATATGTCGGTACATCTTTATGTATTGATGGGATCAACAGTGAGATGCACCATTCTCATTGACATATGAATGAGCCAGATCTCAACATACTTGTTATGATCTTAAACCTAATAGAAGGGTAAGGGGCGTACACAAGTTGACCACTCTTTGACTTGCTAGGATGGCGAGTCTTTCATGTACCCTAATATCTGCATCTTGGGTATGGCAGTTTGTGTGTGGCCTGCTTAGTCTGGACATGTAGCCAATCATATCCGTTTTAAGATGTGGACATTCCCCGAGGAGCTTATTAGGTTAATTATGCTATACCCTGCAGGTTGAATTATTTATTAAAGCATAAGTGAAAAGGAGTGAGCGAACTACTTGGGAAATAAGAGATTAATTAATTATGGCTAATTGTCATAAGCTAAATTAATTAATGAATGTCTGGAACCTTAAATATGTGGATCACTCAAGTTTAATGCAACTTGTTCTGGGTTGGACATGAAAGAATTAATTAATAAGGAGGTCCCACTTTATTATTTGCATTTGGTCTCTGGTCTGGCCCACAAGCTGCTCAGAGCCTATTAGTAATAGAGTTTGCAAACCCTAATATATAAACCCCCCCTCTCCATCATATCTAAGAAGGAACAACACAATGTTCAGTACGATAGTACATAACTGAAAGAAAAGAGAGAGAGAGAGAGGGCAGCGACTGATCATAAGGGGAAGCTAATCGACTTTCTTGGTTTTGATCCAACTTGATAGCGTATCCACACTAGATTTTCGAGGAGCAAGGGAACATATAAGAAGGTTAGATCTGTTGGAACACAACAACGTTGTGTAGGGATTTTCATTATCGTGAATTGAATCTCTAAATCCAAATAATCCGGACCCTTCATGGATGTTATAAATAATTACCAATCGATAAATGAACCTATGCATGCTCCAATAAATTTAATACGATGGTTTATAGGAATACCTTATAGATCTATAGGGTCTGAATCTTCTCGCGTTGAATCCAGATCTGATTCCACCATGTGCACAATTCAAATCTGCGAAAGAGGAATTAAGTATTTTGCAACTTAATTCAAAATTGAATTGAAAAAAAGAGAATAAAAATAATATTCTCCAGATCAGGTCTTCAGATCTGTATCCCTTTATTTTTCTAATCCTGCTACTGGTGAGGATTCCACAGGATTGCGCTTCACAAGACAAAGCCGAGTTTCTTCTCCTTCCAAGGCAGTAGACACCACCCCTCTCTCTCTCTCTCTCTCTCACTCTAGGGTTTCTTTTGTTGTGGTTTACGAAATATGAGAAAAGAATGGAATATTAATAATACAAGGGTTCAAACCATAATGGGATCCACTTAAGCTATTTAGTGGGCTAGACCTGGGATTTGATCCAAATAATAAAGTGAACTTATGAATTAATTAATTCCCATGTCCACAACCAAGACATAATTAATTAATTAATATTAATTCATTCCACTTGAGAATTAATACTGACCTACCCCTTTATTACCACTTTATGAGAACGGGTTGCATCAACTCGGTGAATCCCCATATTTAAGGTTACTAAACATTCATTAATTAATTAGAGCTTCTAACCAATTTCACATATTTAATTAATATCTTATTATCCTGAGTAGTACCACTCAATAATTATTATTTGTGCTTGAACTTAATCATCCTGCAGGTCTTCAGCACGACGAACCTTATTGAGCTTCTCAGGGAATGTCCCTATCCTAATACTCAAATATGGTAATCTAACTCCAGTCATCAGAATGTTCTACTCAAACTGTTGTCACCCAAAATGCGGATATATGAGCACGTTAACCAGGCTGTCCACCATGGCAAGTAAAAGTGACATTCAATCTGTGTATACTTCTGATCATTCATTAGGATTCAGACTAAACCAAGTAATGTGATCTTGTTTCTTCTTAAGTCAATACACATCTGCACGTACCAGCATATAAAGTGATCAAGACAAATAACTTCTTTCCAACTATATTGTGGTTTACACCGACAGACTAAACCTCAATGTTCTCTTGGCTCTGATAACAATATTTATATCTTGCTAGGTTAAGTGATCCATACGATCTTCTATGATCTCCTAAACACCGAGACAGGAGGATTTCATTGTTCTTGAAAGTATGTTTCTTAACAGATATAAGATAAGTCAATTTTATACACACTGTAATAAATGCTTTCAGTAAACAAAACTCAACGCGTTGATTGGATCCCTCATCCAGATTACATCAACACCGCCTTCAGATCTAGAAATTCGAAGTTAGAGTTCATGTATTCGGAAAATCTATCATCCGCAATTAAATGTTAGGAGCATGCATAGGGTTCACCTGGTTTATTCAATCTGATTTGTTTTTCTACCCTAAGAACGATCTAAACGATTAAAAAAAAAAAATCACATTGTCTGTTGTAGACTCAGTTCCTACAATTTAATTCAAGACCACATGGAGAAGAATAATATCTTGGTCAAATATATTTGGATAGATGACCACCTTGCAAATATCTTCACCAAGTTTCTCCCGAAAGCAAGATTCAAGGAGTTGTACATCAAACTTGGAATGCTAGAGCTTGATGAGATCCAACAACAAGAAGATTGAGTCAAGCTCTCAATCTCATGTTTTATCCTTGAATAGTAGTGGAATACGTTTTTGTCCGAGCTCTCAAATGTGGTCTTTGGTTTTCTGGAGCAAGCAGAATAACACCGGGTTTTAAATCCTAGTGTTCATTGCTGGTAATTCTGAGCTGGTGATAAAGGATGTAACCAGCTAGAAAATATTTTATCATTTTACTAGGGGCAAACTTGTAAAACTGATGGAGCCCAAGTAGCAGCTGTGAGAGACGATCCAGTCTACATTCTGAGTGGGCTGATGACTAGAGCTCGAGCAAGGACTTTGAGGGCTGGATTGAGTTCGTTGGTTAAAGGCATTTGGGCTGCAAATAATTCCAAGGATTCGATGGTGTTGGAAGAATTAAACGAAGGCCCAAAAGTTATTAATTTAATTATGTGTAACGATTGGTCTTAGTTTAATTTATTTAGTTATTTTCGGCCAACATGTATAGGCCTTGTTTAATTAAATTTTGAATTTATTCCCTTTTATTTTCGAAATTAGTTGTCTTTTTAGTTTAGGATTTGAGTTGCCTATATATAGGCCTTGTTATTGAACAATTTTCAGTTTTCAGATTTTAATAAAATTGTGAGGTTTTCTCCTTTAATTTCTGAAGGCTCAACACTTGAAATTCTAATCTTCCATTGGGGTTTCAATCTTGACTAATCAATCGGACTATCATATCCATTGGTGGTGTCTTTGCATGTATCCTTCGTTGTTGGATCAATTCGCTTCTTGGGTCGTAGGAGATTCAATCTGGACTACGGTACTTGAAGGATTTCGAATCCAAAGGTGTTGGATCTTCCCCTGTTATCAACCTTAGTTGCTTCCGCATCGTGTCTGAGTCCATTCGTTCGAGTTCCTGGGCTGCGATCTAAATCTTCCCGGCAAAGATTGTATCATTTTGGTATCAATATCGAGGCCGTGTCTCTCCTCTTCCTTGTCTTTCAGTTTTGTTATTTCTTTTCTTTCGTGTCAAAAAAATCGAGTCTTGTTTTGTCTTATTTCTTTGTCGTTTGTGATTCATATTTCTTCGTGTCTTTCGTTGTTTTGTTTCCTGTTCCTGTTGAGTCGAAAATTTTAGGGTTTCAAATTCCTTGTGAGTCAAGAGTTGAATTATCTTTCTTACCATATTAGATGAATTCAAATCTTTCCTTATATCTTTTACCTTATCCATACCTTTCCTTGGTGGTCATATTATTTCCTTCTTGAAATACCAAACAATTTGGTAGTTACCATATAAAAAAGGGCAAAAATTTAAGAAAAAAAGAAATAGAAAATAAAAAAAAGAGTTTGAAAAAAAATAATAGTAAAAAAAAGTGTCAGAAAAAAAATAAATAAAAAGGGGAGTAAAAATAATTCATTGATTTCTACTAGTGTCTTTTTGCTTGTTTTTTTCTGGTAAATCCCGTTTTTGTCGTAACTTTTGTGTTTGGTGTCAGTTTTTTGCTTAATTATGCTTTTCAGAAACGTCTCGGCGAGATCTACCAGACTCACTGCTTTGGAGTGACATGAGGTACTTTTTGGCCAAATTCCATTGTTATCGAGTAGTTATTACCCTCCGAAAGTTTTTTCGAATAAATTTTTTGTTTGTTTTTGGTCATTTACCTTCCTAGAGTCTTCCCGTTTAGTTGGTTCATTAAATTGAAGTCCGTGGAATTTATAGGATTTTTTGGAGTTTTTCAGAAGGGAGAAAGAGTGGTAAAAGGCAAGAGTGTGTGAGATTAATAGAGGGACTGAAAAAGCCATTCATAGTGCAAGCGATACACGAGTGTGAGTGTTTGACTTAGCTTAGTGATACACGAGTGTACGTGAGGTGGTGAGGTCCTTTCTTTTATGTTTCTATCTAACCTTTTCGTGCAAGTATGTCTAGAAGTAGTGGTTTTGAGGGGTTGAAAGACGATGAGATAGTTGGTGGTAGACAGGTCAAGTACTTAATGGAGGCCATGAAATCAAAATTGACTAGGCTACTGAAAAGTGAGATGAATGCCATGCATCAGCGAATGGATGAATTCGAGATCTCAGTGACATAAAGAACTAGGCGTGACTCATCTGGTAGTCATAGGAGTACTGGGAAAGGACGTAGCGGTCGAGGTGACAGAGGATCCAATAGGAGACGGAGTCCTCATGATGAGGAGCATTTCGATGACTATGAGGAAATGTCTTATGATAACAATCTGGGGATAATCAAGATGAACATCCCGTCATTTTAGGGAAAGAACGACCCCGAGTTGTATCTGGAGTGGGAACAGAAGGTGGAGATGATGTTCGAATACCACAACTATTCTGAGCTGAAGAAAGTAAAGCTGGCTGCTGTGGAATTCTCTGACTATGCTCTCGTATGGTGGGATCAGTTGGTCAGTAGTAGGCGAAATAGAGAGAGATCTATAGAGACATGTGATGAAATGAAGGTAGTTATGAGGAGGCGCTTTGTGCCAAATAATTATTACCGAGAGCTGTATAACAAGCTACAGAGTTTGAGGCAGGGTAGTAGGAGTGTAGATGAGTACTATAAGGAGATGGAAGTGGCTATGATCCGAGCCAATGTAGTGGAGGATAGAGAGGCGACAATGGCTAGGATTCTGGCTGGTCTGAATTAGGAGATCTGGAATACAGTGGAGCTACAGCATTATGTTGAGCTGGATGACATGGTCCACATGGCGATCAAGATTGAGGGACAGCTCAAGAAGAGGGGCAGCAGCAGTAATACGAGGCACAACCCTACAGGTAGGAGAGAATACCAGACTGGCAGTGGTTCCACACCAGAACGAGCTCCGTGGAAGAAGGAGGAGGAGTAGCCTCGAGAGGAGAAGAAGCCATTTGTGAAGCCAAGGTCCGATGCTGCAAGTCAAGGTATTGTTGCCATTGAAACCCGGAATAGAGATCGCAAGTGCTATAAGTGTCAGGGTTTTGGGCATATTGCTAACGATTGCCCAAATCAGAGAGTCATGGTGATTCGAGATGATGGAGAGATTGTGACTGATGAAGAGACTGACCCGGAGATGCCTGATTTGGATGATCCTGATGAAGATGTAGAAGAGATTGAGGCGCCTGCAGCGCTGAATTTTTTGATGAGAAGGGCTTTGAATGCACAACCTGCAGCCGGAGATGTGGAGCAAAGGGAGAACATCATTCATACATATTGTCATATCAACGATAAGGTCTGCAGCATGATTATAGATGGTGGTAGCTGCACCAATGTGGTGAGCCAGTCGATAGTGACGAAGCTAGGGTTACAGGTGATGAAGCACCCTAGGCCATACAAGCTGCAGTGGCTGAATGATAGTGGCATCATCAAAGTAGTGAAGCAAGTCAAGGTGCCGATTCGCATTGGGAAATATGAGGATGAGGTGCTGTGTGATGTGATTCCTATGCAGGTGAGTCATATACTTTTGGGGCGTCTGTGGCAGTTTGATAGGCGTGTGAAGCATGATGGATTCACGAACAAGTATTCCTTCGAGTACAAGTCTATGAGGATCAAGTCCAGTTGCAGAAGGAGTCGGGTGATGAGATGCAGCCACGAAGTAATAAGGAGAAAGGGGTGGTGCAACAGTCATTTCTAGCTAGGGTTGGGGATTTGAAGTGGGCAGTTCAGGAGGAGAAACCATTGGTGTTGTTGATCTACAGGAGAACCTGGTTTTAACTAACATTCCTGATTCTCTACCCCCTTCTATTTCCTCTCTTTTTCAGGATTTTGATGATGTATTTTCCAGATGATACCCCAGCTGGGCTGCTACCCATTCGTGGGATTGAGCATCAGATAGATTTCATGCCTAGAGCAACCCTTCCAAATAGACTAGCTTACCGAACCTGCCCGGAGGAGACGAAGGAGCTGGAGAGGCAGATTGGAGAGTTGTTGGCCAAAGGGCACGTGAGGGAGAGTTTGAGTCCTTGTGCAGTTCAAGTTTTGCTTGTGCGCAAGAAGGACTCGATCATGAGGATGTGCTGCGACTGCTGAGCTATCAACAACATTATGGTTAAGTATCTCCATCCTATCCCTCGTTTAGATAACATGTTAGATGAGTTACATGGTGCTTGTGTATTTTCTAAGATAGACTTGCAAAGTGGTTATCATTAGATTAGGATTAAGGAGGGGGATGAGTGGAAAACTTCTTTTAAAACTAAGCTTGGGTTGTATGAGTGGTTAGTCATGCCTTTTGGTTTAACCAATGCTCCTAGTACTTTTATGCGTCTTATGAACCATGTTTTGAGAGCTTTTATTGGCAGATTTGTAGTGGTTTATTTTGATGACATTCTGATTTATAGTAGGAGTTATGATGACCACTATGAACATCTGAAGTCTGTTTTAGATGTACTTCGCAAGGAGAAATTGTTTGCTAACATGAAGAAATGCATCTTTTGCACAGATAAGTTGGTGTTTCTTGGCTTTGTTGTTAGTGCAGATGGAGTGCAAGTTGATGAAGAGAAGATTCGAGCTATCAAGGAGTGGCCGCAGCCTAAGAATGTTGGCGATGTTCGCGGTTTTCACGGACTTGCCAGATTTTATAGGCGATATGTACCCCATTTCAGCAGCATTGCAGCCCCATTAACTGAAGTGATTAAGAAGACTGTGGAGTTCAAATGGGGAGAAGAGCAAGAGAAGGCTTTTGAGTTGCTGAAGTACAAGTTGACACATGCCCCGGTATTATCTCTTCCTAACGTTTCTAAGACATTTGAGATTGAATGTGATGCTTCTGGGGTTGGTATTGGTGCATTTTTGATGCAGGAGAAGAGGCCCGTGGCATACTTCAGCGAGAAGCTGAATGGAGCAACGTTGAACTATATTACTTACGATAAGGAGCTGTACGCCTTGGTGAGAGCCTTAAAAACGTGGCAGCATTATTTGTGGGCTAAGGAGTTCATCATTCACACCGATCATAAGTCCCTGAAGCATCTGAAAGGGCAACACAAGCTGTATAAGAGGCACGCAAGGTGGATGGAGTTTGTAGAGACCTTTCCATATGTCTTCAAGTACAAGCAAGGTAAGGAAAATGTGGTGGCTGATGCATTGTCTTGAAGGTATGCCTTAATCTATACTTTAGATGCTAAGTTACTTGGATTTGAGTGCATTAAGGGTTTGTAAGCGTTTGATGAGGATTTTGGTGATATTTATGTTGCATGTGAGATAGCTGCTAGTGGTGAATACTTTAGGCATGATGGATTTTTGTTTAGGAAAAATAAGTTGTGCATTCCTAGGTGTTCTCTACGTGAATTATTACTTTTAGAATCATATGGTGGGGGCTTGATAGGTCATTTTGGTATTACTAAGACTTTGGTTGTGTTGCATGAGCATTTCTTTTGGCCTCGCATGAAACGTAATGTTGAGAGGGTCTGTGGTAGATGCATTACTTGTAAACAGGGTAAGTCAAGGTCTAGTTCCCATGGATTGTATACACCTTTACCTATCCCTACTGTACCTTGGGTTGATATTTCTATGGATTTTATGCTAGGTTTGCCACGTACTGGGCGTAGTAGTGACTCAATATTTGTGGTTGTTGATAGGTTTTCTAAGATGGCTCATTTTATTCCTTGTCATAAGTCTGATGATGCATCCCATGTTGTTGCTTTGTTCTTTAGAGAAGTTGTTAGATTGCATGGTATACCTAGGACAGTTGTTTCAGATAGAGATTCTAAGTTCTTGAGTTACTTCTGGAAGATTTTGTAGTGTAAGTTAGGAACTAAGTTGTTGTTTTCTACTACTTGTCATCCACAAACTGATGGTCAAACTAAAGTAGTTAATAGGACTTTATCTGCAATGTTGAGAGCTGTGCTTAGGAAAAATATTAAGAATTGGGAAGAATGTTTGCCTCATGTTGAGTTTGCTTATAATCGTTCAGTTAATTCTGCTACTCAGTTTTCCCCTTTTGAGATTGTTTATGGTTTTAATCCTTTGACTCCTTTGGATTTGTCTCATTTACCTGTGCAAGAGTTTACTAACCTTGATGGGCAGAAAAGAGCTGATTTTGTGAAGCAGATTCATGAGAAGGCAAGGCAGAACATAGAGCGCCGTACTGAGCAGTTTGTGAAACAAGCAAATAAAGGGCGCAAAAAGATGTTGTTTGAGGCTGGAGATTGGGTTTGGCTGCATATGAGAAAGGAGAGGCTTCCTTTGCAACGGAGATCAAAGTTGTTACCTCGTGGAGATGGTCCCTTCCAAGTGTTGGAGAAAGTGAATGATAATGCATACAAATTGGACTTGCCAGGTGAGTATGATGTTAGTGCTACATTTAATGTTGCTGATTTAAGTCCTTTTGATGTAGGAGACAGCTTGGATTTGAGGACAAATCCTCTTGAAGAGGAGGGGAATGATGGAGCCCAAGTAGCAGTTGTGAGAGACGATCCAGTCTACATTCCGAGTGGGCCGATGACTAGAGCTCAAGCAAGGACTTTGAAGGTTGGATTGAGTTCGTTGGTTAAAGGCATTTGGGCTACAAATAATTGCAAGGATTCGATGGTGTTGGAAGAATTAAACGAAGGCCCAAAATTTATTAATTTAATTAAGTGTAATGATTGGGCTTAGTTTAATTTATTTAGTTATTTTGGGCCAACATGTATAAGCCTTGTTTAATTAAATTTCGAATTTATTCCCTTTTATTTTCAAAATTAGTTGCCTTATTAGTTTAGGATTTGAGTTGCCTATATATAGGCCTTGTTATTGAACAATTTTAAGTTTTAAGATTTTAATAAAATTTTGAGGTTTTCTCCTTTAATTTCTGAAGGCTCAATACTCGAAATTCTAATCTTCCATTAGGGTTTCAATCTCGACTAATCAATCGGAATGTCATATCCATTGGTGGTGTCTTTGCATATATCCTTCGTTGTTGGATCAATTCGCTTATTGGGTCGTAGGAGATTCAATCTGGACTACGGTACTTGAAGGATTTCGAATCCAAAGGTGTTGGATCTTCCCCTGTTATCAACCTTAGTTGCTTCTGCGTCGTGTTTGAGTCCATTCGTTCGAGTTCCTGGGCTGCGATCTAATCCTTCCTGGCGAGGATCGTATCAAAAACCCTCTACCAGCAAAGTACTCCAAAGATGGTTATTCACCAGGGGTCAAATTGGTAAATTCATCAACCAGCAGTGTGATGATTATCAACCAACACGTGCGGAATTCGAAGGGCAGGAGTTCCCAAGATCTTCAACAACATGTCAGAATTAATGAGATGTAGTCCACATGAGGAATACAAATGTGACACGACTTTGCACACTTCTCGACGTTCTGAAATGTAATAGGCACTGACGATTCCTTGTAATAGGTGCCTAAGATATCGTATCTTTAGTTACAAATCTCCATTAGATTCGGACCGTGTATTGATGCACATGGATTTATATATAAGGTGTCTTTCTTCCTTTCGAAAGGCTCACTTTTATGCCTTAAAATTCTGTAAAACTTTCATCCTTCGAATGTCTTCTTTCTCTCTACTATGATTCATCCCTTGTCAACCATGACGAATCCATGCTCTGAGCATGAGGAGAAGTGTCCAAAGGAGATCATTGAACCACCCACCGCTAACATGCTAAAGACCAGTGAAGTCGACATGTGCAGAGTGGAACTTGTCATGTTCGAAGATGGAGAGAATAAGAATTTTTTTTTATTACCTGACTTTGGTGAAAGGGAAGTCCAAAGTTAGTATGACAAGTCTCTTGACTTGTCTGAGCTAAAGAGACAATGAAGCTTGTTAGAAGTTTGCTAGCTGAAATGACTTTACTAAAAAAACTCTTTTCTTTGGAGGAAGCTGGCTGACACGTCAGCACCAACTGGTGATTCACCAGCAAGGAGCTTACTAGAAAATGTCACCAGCAAGACAGTACCCAGCAAGCAAGAAGAGACACAAGCAAGGCATGAAAAGCAAGGACTTTACAACTCCAGACTTCAAGAAAGGGGATCTTAAATTCTGTGATACTGAAAGCTTGTTCGACCAAGGAATCCACTAGCAGACATTCCTCGGTGTGGCTAAGAGCCGTTCTGATCAAAGTTGCAAAGTTGACTTGCTCTAATAGAAAGGATGCTGCAAATCAGCAAAAATGAGATTTCGATTGGACGTGTTCCTTTTGTCTCACAACGACTCCAATTTCAAACTTTCTAAGGAGCGCTTATAAATAGAGGTTACAATCCAACAAAAGAAGGTTGTTTTCACCAATTCTACTGATCTTTCTCTAAAGCCACCAACAAGTAGAATTTAAAGCATTCAACTTGTTCTATCAGCTCACCGTGTGCCTTATTGGACACAAGATACTTAGTAATCCTTGCTAAGTGTTACTTTAGATCTCTTACAGTCTAAGTAAGAAACCTTCTTGGAGTTACCACTTCTCCGGTGGTTAACAATCACGGGTGTATACCGCAAGCATCATTCTCAGGAAGAACACAAACTCCCACGACTAAGTGTAGGTTGAGTGGTGCGCCCACAAAAGCGAAGGAGAGCAAATGACTTGGTGAGTGAGCTAGTGGACTAGTGGGCTAGTAGCAGATCATTCGACATCTTTGTAATTCCCAACTTAGTGATTTCCACACTCTGCGTCTAAAGAGAGGATATATGATGATTTTGTCCTAACCTCTAAATCCTTTGTGTCATTTATTGTTTTCTTTAAATTTCTACATTGGATTTAAAACCCAACACCTTTAGTAAGATATCGCTCGTTAAGCAACCCTTGTTCTGAACTCGAGCTGGTGCTAGAATCACCAGTTTGGAGAGTACAAACCTGCAAAACTTCGGGTCTGCATATTACCTAATTCTAATTTGGGACTCACTATAATTATTATTTTGTTTAGAAAAAATATACTTACTTTTTTTCTAGTTTATTAACTATATTCATATTCAATAAGAGTCCAATATATTTATCAAATTATTCAATCCAATACAAAATTTTGTATTATTATCATATTAATTCAATAATTTTTATCATTAACCTATAATATTATATTTGTATCATGTCAAGAATTATAACTGTACTAAAGCATACATTTAACTTAATTTCCCTTTTCTCCTTTAAACTAATTCTATGTTAAAGTTTTATGTTAAGCTAGCACCCCTACATTGTATAGATAAAAATTTGATCTCTTTATTATATTAAAATCAAATTGTTGATTCCAAATCAAAGAATAAGCGCGTGCGGAATAAAGTGTAGGCCCAAATTGATATCAAGTAAATTTTTAGCAGTCAATTAAACGTAAAAATTTATTAGCCAAACAAGTGTTAGGTCAAGTTACAATTATACTCTAACAACTCTTAGTTGTCATGTTTTGAAAATAATTCATAAATACAATAACTGAAGACAGTAAATAATACAAGATATTTACAGAAGTTCGTATGCCAAATAATCTTACGTCCCTGTCTTCCTTTCCCACCAGGGGAATCCACTATTTGGAATTGCCTACGGAAACTTTGGTACATGTTATAACTTTAGATCTTCACTAACGGTGGAGTTTCAGCTACTCTCGGTCACAAACACTGCAATAATTAGATCTTTACCAAAACCCACTTTCTAGGCACTTCCTTCTACATGTTGAAATTTATGTTCTCTTTAGGAACGTCGATCGAAGTTCTTAGATGAATTTCGAAAGTTAAGGAAACCAAGTGGAGATCGGTTGATGAATTTTAGTAGTCTCGTGTAGAAAATACAATGAACTTTTGGAGAGAGCAGTAGCATAATGTTATTCTCGTTTGATTTGAGAGTTTGAGTTTCTGCTTTTCTCTTCACACAAGTTTTTATAGTGCTCACTAGAAATGTAGCCATTGTGAGTGACTCATGCTTTTACGGGTATCCACTGATATACGATTTGCAACTTTATCCAGCTTTTGTCAAGCAGGTAACTAATATTCTCTTTTGAAAGTGTGTAATTCCAGTTTGCTAATTTCCAAACAGGGTGTTCGGTCTGAGAAAGATCAACTCTGGAAATTTTCTTAGATTGTTAGCTCTTCCTCTTTTGTCTAGTCTCAATTGTCTCTCATACAACTTGAGATGAAAGATCTTGTGTCAGATGACTTGTCGAAGTATCAACTGATGTCCGTAGTGTCAACTGTATTTGTTCTATCTCCTCTCACTTGTCTCTTCCAGCTGTCAGTTCTATGACTGTATTGTCAGCTCTTCCTCATAGCTAGTCAATTGCGATTCTCTTCTTCTCATAATTATCAGTTAACTAGTTATAATTATCTTAAACTTGATCTTCTATTTATAATTTTGAAGCTCATCCATCTTCATTACTTCACAATTACATACATTACTTTTCAACCGCGCCCAAATTAATAAAAAATATGTATACTAAATAAAACAAATCAAATTTCGTGTAAATAAATTTAAATAAAATTTTCCGCATAATAATTCAAAATTTAAAAATTGTCCACTACTTCACAACAATGCTCAATTTTAGAATAAAAAAAAGTTGTTTAAATATTTGAATGTTCACTTAAAAATCTAAGTTTCCCACCTTTTCAATATATATAATGTAACTATCATGTACAATGTAAGTTCCATTTAGTATTTTTATATATACACCTATTATATAGTATATATGTTCCAATTTTGAATGCACATGACTTGATATAATTATAAATAATATTTCATATTTTTATATTTTAATGTATGGGTGATATAATAATTATATGTATAAAATACAATACGATGGCCGCTTAAATGAAGCAGATTGGCATGAAGATAAAATTGATGATCTCACACACTAAATTTCAGGCAAGATAATAGAAAATTATTGAAGAAAATTAATTATAAACAGTAATGATCTGACAAAAAAACGTATGGAAAATGAATTATCACGAGGAATTATTTGTCCCACGTGCTCCTATAATTATACAAACAATTTAAAGAATAATAATTATGTGACATTTTTGTCACTTCCCAACTACAACAAGCCAGTTGGTAAATTTCTAATTATTTATTTTTGCTGTAATTCCCAACACCAAATTATTACAGCTGACCATTTAAATATTTCATGAAAAACAAACGGGAGTTCTGTTCTTTAAAATGTATAAATGCAAAATTGATTGTAATTAAATAAGATAATACTATTTCCTGTTAAAAATAATGAGTGTATAGTTTATTTCGAATTACATTATAAATTATTGATCAAGAGTCTTCATCAAAGATAGCTTCCTCTTCCACACACACATTATTATGTATAGTATACAATTTTATCAGGTTTTTCAATATTCTCCTTTCGTTCCAATTTATTAGTCCCACTTTTCTTTTCGGTCTGTCTTATTTATTATCTAATTTTCTATTATGACAAACTTTTTTTACACTCACCAATAAAATATTAATTCCACTACATTTACAAACATTATTTACTGTGTCATTTCGCTTTGGGACTATTAATTTAGGACATGGGGAGTATTTATTATCTTAATAAGTGCAATATTTCATTTTATTCTTAAAAAGTTGTCACACCCAGGTTTTCGAATGGAGATGTAGTAAGGAAATCGGTGGGGAAGAAAAGGGAAAATTAGAATTTTAGATAGGAAAAGAAAAATAAATATAAATAATATTTATGTTTTACAGAGTTTAAATATCATTATAAGGAGATTACATGTTTGAACACAAAACAATCAATGTTTAGAGTTTATCGCAACGAGAAATAATATATAGTTCAGATACAAATATGGTGATATACATCCTCTTGCTTTGGATGTAGTGGTGAAAATATTTTATTTGAATCAAGAGATCACATGTTTCAGCTTCTCTAGAGATATATAGAGATACAAGGAGTAAAAATGTAATAGATGTTTAAATTAATAAATACAAGGCAATCTCCGATTCAACATGATAACCCAATACGAACCTAACATGATATAAATAGGCTGAGTCAATTTATTTTTGGGTTTGGGTTAGTTTTGGACGAACCCATGAAACTCTATTAAAAATCGTGTTGGGTTCGTGCCAGCTCTGAGTCGACCCGTAAAACTTATATGACCCGCCAATAAATTAATCAATTTATTAAATATGAAAATTGGAACAGATTATACGTAAAAGTCTACAAATAAATCTTAATGTAAACTTTGTTTTCTTAGCTTGTTGCTTGAATTGAAAGTGTGAATAGTATAATTTAAGATTTTAAGACTTTAACTACGGATTCTATTTGTGTTTTCGTGTTAAATAGGTCATTTACGAGTTTGAAAAGCCATGTTCATGTTAAACATGTTATGTTGAATAAGGTAAAAGTTTTCACCATAATTAAGTAAAACATTTCGAGTGAACCCGAAAATAAACAGGTTGTGTTTTGGTAAACTTTTCTGACTCAAAAAAAATTAACAAGTCAAATTCAAATTAACATGTAATGTATTAATATTAAATCGCAACCTATCCCATTAGCTCGAACCCAACTGGACTGGCACCCATATTAAAATGATGACAGCGAGATTCACGGAATTGCAGTATGTGTTAAGTTCTAAAAAAAATGCATCAATTCGGCTAAAAAATGTCCAAATAACAACGTATGTGTAAAAATGCTATCTATGTTTTTATCATAGATAGCATATATTAGAATATAAGATGCATGTAGCTAAACATGCACAAAATATGTGTAAAAATGATATCTATGTTTTTATTATAAAAGATACATGTGTCAAAGGACTATAGATGCATCTTATCTAGGTTTAGAAATGAATCAGTTGGTGACAAAAATAACAATTACTAACCATTCATGCTTTAATAATTTCCGTCTTCATTTTATCCTCCGCGAACTTCATTATTACATATTTAAGGGTATCATTATCATTTAGCCTGATGGTATCTCCCTCAAATAATTTTCATTTTCATTTTATCCTCCGCAAACTTCATTATTACATATTTGGATCTGTAATTTCTTTTCTTTTCGATTTTTCATAAGATTTCGATTGTCTTGTTGAGTCATTCAATACTCTAAAATTAAATTAAATTTTATTATTATTTAATTGAATTTTCTAATTTAAAGAAGTTTTAAATAGATAAAATGAACTTAACATATTCTTCTGAAAATTTATTTTATTTTTATTTAATTTAATTTTTCTCATTTAATGAAGTATAGAGGAGATAAAATGAAGAGAACTGTTTCTAAAAAATTGGTTTTTTTTCTTTTAATGATGTATATAGAAGATAAAATGAAGAGAACTGAAATACTTTTTCCGAAAAATTAATTTTATTTTTATTTTATTTAATCTTTTCCATTTAATGAAGTATAGAGGAGATAAGATGAAGAAAACTGTTTCTAAAAAATTGATTTTTTTTCATTTAATGATGTATATAGGAGATAAAATGAATAGAATTGAAATCATTTTTTCCGAAAAATTGATTTTATTTTTATTTAATTTATTTTATAATGAACAACAATTGAGATAAAATGAAGAATAACTAAGATATAATGAAGAACTGC
>JAPKLW010001119.1:88843-163571 GCA_026898455.1 Plectranthus barbatus
AAAATGAAGAATAACTAAGATATAATGAAGAACTGCTAAGATAAAATGCATGTCACATGTAACATCAAAATTCGAATCGAATTTATTTTATAATGATTCGCAATTGAGATAAAATGAAGTATAAGTAAGATAAAATGAAGTATATAATACATAAAATGAACAAAACACAACTTTTGCGCCATGTACGTTCGTAAAGACTATGTTGCCCTTTAATGAAGTAAAATGAGGATAAAATGCCGCCTTTTTTTGTTAAAGCTCTTATGTAATCTGGATCGTTGATGTTGTCAAATCTATAGACGAGATTTATTCTCATTTCTCATGATAAGGGCTATTCTCACCAGATCAGCCCCCTATATATATATATATATATATATAGGTGAGAAAGGTCTTAACGTGAGAAAGTGAGAAAGATGCTTGATTGTGTTCATGAGGTTGCTTGATTGTATTCAGGTCATTGCTTGTTTGCAACGTTGCTTGGTTGTGTTTTAGTTGTTGCTTCTTTGAATATCAACCATTGATTTTTTTAGATCTAATAGACATAATTCATTATTTTTTCTCACATGGGAATTTTTTTTTACATGATCTTTCCTCTCTATATATATATGTAAGATCATATGAGAATAATTATTAATGTAAGAAATGCGAATAAATTATAGCCATTATTTGCACATATCAACGATCAGGGTTTAATATTTTCCTTCTTCATTTTATCTCATCTAGCTTTCATTCTTAGATAATTAAGAATAACCTTATAATTTAACATAATTTATTAAATCAAAACTCTTTTAATTCACAATCAAATTTGTAATTCCATTCCTGCGTGATTCAATTTCTCATTCCTTCTTCTTAATCAGATTTTTTGCATGATCGATCAAATCTCTCATTCTTTGTATGAGATTTCTAATACTTTATTGAATAAGTTTCCAATTTTCGAACATATTCATTTTCGTTAATTTGTTTCCTTCTTCGTTAATCTCATATTCTCTAATTTCGACGATTGATTCATGGTTTGGAGCTGTAAAGAATATGAAGGTAAAATTCCTAATATTTTTCAATATGTAATCATATTTCTATTCGTAATCGTTGTTGAGGGCGATTTTTGTTGGATAACTAGGCCCCAGGAAATTGCATGAAAGTAATAACAAGAATTGCAAATAAAGAGTTCAGCAAAACGAGAAAATAAATTCTAAAATCCAACCATATTTTAAATCAAAACCACGTTACCCTCGTGCTGATCACGGGAATTATCCGATTATCAATTCGAGCAAGAATTTAAGAGTTTTTCCTTTTGGGAGTAAAAAATAACAAGAATTTCATGTACATGAGCTCAAATGCCCCAGAAATTAGCGTACAAAAGGTTTTTATAGACATATTCGAACTTCGAGGGTTTCTTAAATTTTTGCCAGGTGACAATTAAAGAGCTCCGGGTCTTCCGCTTGCATTTTTGGCCATTTTTTCAAAGAGATCGCAATTGTAACTCCTTATCATTAAATATCTCTTCCTGACCATTAAGCAGTTCGCGAGTTCTATCCGATATCTTTACTCTTCCATTCCAGATTATTCTTGACATGAATGAACTGCCCTCTACTGCTGAAATCGGACTTTACTTGGTCGAACTGTTTTCGTGATCTTTTTTCGAACTGCTTTGCTTGGACTATCTTCGAACTGCTTTTGTTGGGTTGTCTTTCTCTTATTTCCTACAAAACATTTCTTGGACCGTATATTTGGACCCATAATTGGGCTGTCTTATTATTGACCCCCTACAATAGCCTTTTCGACTTAACGAGATATTCCCAGGGAGAGCCCGATAAGGCGGACAATTTGATAACATAGAGCTATCTAAATAGATCATCAGTTTTCCTAGAAGCTGGCTCTTCGAATCCCTCATGAATGGGAGCTTGGTACTATTCGAAGTGCTTAAAAGCATCTTCTTGGCCCGAAGGATCGATTCTTTTGTGGGCGACTCTTCTTACTCGTGCATTTCCGTATAGTTGCAGCGAGTGCCATAGCTGCGGGCCCAAAACCCCAGCATTGTAAGGGACAATTTGGCATTTTTCCAATTTCATTCAACCATCTGGTTAGACCCTGCGAGCTATTTGAGCTCTATATCCGGGATCTTTTGTGAGGTTCGAGACCTCATTAATGTTTGAGAGTAGGTCGAGATGTGATCTCACTATTTAGTTAAGTCTGGCAAACTCTTTTTGCCAGAGTTGGATATTTCAAACTGCTTTAGAATTTTGCCGCCCAGAGTAATGGCAGTTGCATAATTATCACGAAGACTGGGGGTAATTGTGGACAGCCGAATGGGCACGAGTCTTTTTAACCATCGTTTTAGGGACTTGAGTATTACATTTTCCAAGACACTCTCTCTCATACTACCTTTTTCTCTATGTTTTTCAGTGATTTCATTCTCACGCTTCTTCCGACGAGTCGTTTCAGACCTTCGTCTTCAACAAAGAAAATGTAATCTCTCTCTCTCTTTCCATTCCACTTGCTCTGCCTCTGCAATTTCTGTGTCTTCGGACGTTCGGGGAGGGGTAGAACTAGGGTTCCGATCATGCGAGTCAGACGAGGGCTGACCGGTCGCTTGCCTTTTTTTTCTTTCTTTCTCTAGGTTTTTTTTTCACTTTAAAAATGTCTTCGAGTTCCGGTTCCCAAAATTTCAAGGGTCATGGTTCTTGGAACTTTAAATCGATGCTCCCATTCACTCCCTCCCTCGAAAGAGATCCTAACAGCGCCACCCACACCGAGCCGGATTGGTTCTTGCTTCTCCCAGGACCAGAGAAATCTAGGTCCTCGGGCAAGCGCAAGCTGATCGTGGAATCCTCCGAGAAATCTTCATCATCATCTGAATTAGAAGATGGCAAAACCCTTGCTGAGACACTTCAGATGTTGGAGCACACCATGGGGGGAGGCGAGACTAGCGGTACTGTCCGAGAGATTGTGGAGACTGTCCCGGAGTCCGAGGTGGTTGGTGATTGGGTCCTCCCTGATGGATGGGATTCCCATTGGGTCTTGGGGGCAATCTCCACCATTACAGGGAGAAAATGACCGCACTGACGAATTCCATACCGTGCCACAGTATTTTCAACATTATCCCCAAGCCCATTGGAGGTGCTTCGATCTGCTGATTGGGTCTGCAACATTCTACGTGGCGGTGATGGAGAATAGGGTTGGATTACCCGTCCATCCCTTCTTTTGTAATGTTCTTGCTTCCTACAACATTCCCCATTCCAGCTCGCTCTGAATAGCTGGTGTCACCTCGTCGGGGTGCTTTTGGCCTGGATAGATCTAGGTCTCGGCCTCCCGACAGTCCGTGAGTGGCACTACATGTACCAGATGAACCAGTGTAGAGATAAACACTACTATTACTTCACTTGAAGAGATTTTGGGAGGTCTTCCTTGGTGAAGAAACCTCCGTCGAACTCCCTGATCACTCTAAAAACTCGATAGTTTTCTAATTCCATACAAGAATAAAATATCAATTCGGTCCTTGCTCGGTTCACCCACTAGAGTACCAACTACTTATGTAAAGGATAATATCTAGATAGAACAATCATTGAGTATGTTTACTATCTAGGCACTAAAAATAAACTAACAACGAACAACAACTATCAAGCTTAAATCAAAACTCACATTCAACATGATTTCCACAATAAAAAGTACACCTCAATACTTCAATAATAGGTAGAACAAGAACAAATTAAGAGTTACAATATAGAGAAAATAGGATGTTGAATAGAACTAGGTACTGGACTATTTTGGTTAATTGAATGTTGTAAACTCATTTAATCTCTCTATGGATGGTCAATTCACATGAATTTGATTAATCCCCTTTGTACTGATGAACTAATAATAGATGCAATAGAATTATTGAACCGTTACGTTGTACAATTATAGGACACTCCCAAAGGCTCGTGAATTATTGACCTATGTGCTTCCTCCGCACATGTATTGGATCGAGACACATATAAAAACACACTATTCACGACACTTTAACCCGCATATTGGCTGCAATCTCAGTGTTAATTAACAAATAAATGACTCTTATCTACATAATTTGCATAAAAACATGATCTAGCATGCCTTAATCATATATAGAGAGGTAAACAATCAATTCATAAACCAAAACTATCCACTACTTTGTTCAATTCAACATCCAAGAGAGTCTAGCCACACTTACCTCTCAATTGGCTCAAATATAAAAGCAAATAGACAACTTAGCCATTACAAAAGAGGTAAGCAAGAGATTTTACCGCAAATTGACTTGATTTGATTTTGATCTCCACTCTAGATCTTTATTCCTTCATCAATTTGATTGGATTTGCCTTTGAAGCTCTTCAATTGATGTTTAAAATGGATGGGAGGTGTAATTTGAGTGAGTAACCGTCAAAGATCCGCCAAAAGTTTTTCTAATTTGCATTTTCTCCCCTTTTATAGTAAGTTATCAGCCACAGAGATCGCCCCGGATGAGATCATCTCAATCGGGATTATTTAAATCTGAAAAATTGCCAAGGCAGCACGTTTGGGATTGCCCAGGACCGATTTTGATCGACTATAATTTGGCTCTGTTGAGCTGATACCAACCGATCTGTACAGGGGCTCGGTCGAGATTATCGAAACAGAGGCAAATCTCGACCGAACCAAAAGTTGTATGGACCGGGTTTTGGTTCTGAAATCACCCCTGCTACTCCTCTGCTCATCCGGGTTGGTATTTCCAGCATAAGAATCTCATCCGAGTCGGTATTTCACCAAAAATTGGCAAAACTTGATGAAATATGCTCCATTCCATCCTTAAACAACTCAAACAATACAAAATACGAAAACAAAAAAAACAAGCGAAAAACATATGATATGGGTGTAAAATGGACACAAACAAGCATGCACACACATCAAATAATAGGTTATTTTACTCACATATCATAATCCCCCAAACTTGAACCTTTGATTGTCCTCAATCAAAACAACGCAAAGCAATCATTCTACCTCGTGCAATACCTCATAGTTAATCTTGTCTAACTTAGCATGCCATAGTCAAACGAGATTATCACCTAACTTTGTGACACGGTTAATGCTGAAGACTCAATCTACTCAACAAATTAGATAAAAGAAATGAAATGCACTCCCTTACGTGTTTAGGGACACACAAGCACAAGATCTCGAACTCGATTTCCATAAGCTTGCATCTATTCTCACCACTATACTACAATGAGCTAGATTCTAGAATCAAGAAGGTCTTTGTTTCGGTTATAACGTGATTATTTAAAAGGGTAGGTTGTTTATGGCCAAAGTAGCTAAACTCCTCAAAATCCAAAGAACCCTCCAATTATCAACTTCGAACCACTAATCTCGAGGCTTATTTTAATCTCAATTATTTCTTTCCATTTTTTCTTTCTTTTATTTTATTTTCTTTTCTTTTCTCAATTTTTTTTTCTTTTCTTTTCTCTTTTCTTTTTTTTTTCTTTCTTTCTTTTTCACAAGAACGAATTTTTTTTTTGAAGGTGCTTATTTTTTTTCAAGAGTTTCACCTTTCCTTTCCTTTTCATTTCCTTTCATTTTCTTTCTTTTCTTGCCTCATCAAAATAGGATTTCAACCAACCATCACACCAAACGATTCCCATCCCAATCTCACAACACCGTATTCACCCTCATACTCTCATTTCCCCCAAACAAGAAATTCTTCATTCAAGCTCAATCACGGGGATCAAAGATATGAAATGCAAATAATAATCAAGTAGAACACCTTATACTCCCGATGTGTAAAGTAGGACTAGGAATCGATGGCCTAATATCATTTTGTAGTCACATGCTCATGCTAATAGATTGAGAATGAATGCAAGTTCTAGATTTCTTGCTCTCAATCTCGCCACTCAGAACCGAAAAGATATGACAATGTCAAGGATCAATTCTCAAGGCTTTTTGTCAAGTCCTAAGCATTTACCACACACGAAACTCGGCAATTCAAAAGTTCAACCTAAGCATGCTTCAATATCAATGATTCCGCCCAATCATAGGCTTAAGTAGACTTCAAACTTCACTTGTTCATCGAACAGATCTCAAGTCTAGTTTGGGTTCATCACTCACGCACAATCACACAACACACACAAACAACCTAAAACAACAAAAATGCAATAAAATCTAAATAGCAAAGAGAACGATAGAATGAGTTACCCATCGGTATCCACGTTCAAACCGCTTCTCCATTGGCCTTATGGTACCTACTAAACACAAATACAAACACCACCATTTGAGCATGATTCGTTTCAACAAAGCTCATTTCCACCAATTCAAATATCTCACTTAAAACACTTCCACCAAAATTCCTTTAAAAAAAATATATGCATTCTAACCAATAATAGTCTCATTCCAAACATCTTTCCACCAATATTCCACAATCCAAAAATCTATACAAATCCAACATTGTTCAACTAGCACCACCAAACTTTCCACAATTCATTCATCACCCTCCATTAACCAAAATGTAAAAAGAATAAAACAATGAATCTTCAAATCAACATCTAGTCAATAAAAGATAAAAACATCCAATCCTCCAACAATATCCATATTAAAAATATCAACCCACCATTCTGAATCAAATCTTAATTCACATGTAACAAGTAAATCCAAATGGGGAAAATACTAGACTAATCTTAGCTAAATCATGCAAAAGCAAGGTAGATAGAGTAGGATAGAGAGAAGAGTAAAATAGAAGTCGTCTACAAAATTTTTGAATTTGTTTTACCAATGTTGACCGAACTTGAGATAGAACAAAGTGGGTTCGATTGATATTTCCCTCTGTTCCCCCAGAAATTTTGAAATCCCGGTCAATCTCGACCGGACCTAGGTCTGAACTAAGTCATGTTCGATCGATATTTTTTAGTCTAGGGCGAGATTTTTTAGTCCGGGGCAAAATTTCTCTGTTATTTCCATCTCCCCTACTTCTTTTCAACCACATTCTCATCAATAGGGTGAAACAGCAACCCCTAAACTCCCAAACACAATATGTCTACAAAAACATCCTACACGATCATTCACCCCTCTTTTAAACATCATATCTACCTTTTGAAGGGATTCGTGAACTGAATCACGAAGTCCGTTTGCCAAGGATCGTTAATTGGAATATCAAAAATAAATTGCTATGCCTATGAACAATCCTAGCATGCTCCTATATTATTATGCATAAGAAGGTTTATGCGGAATACCTGGATTGATGAAACTTGAAGAACGCGTGCGCGGAGATTCCCTTTGATCTTTCCCACGCACAAAGATTTAATTCCTAACAGATTGAGGAAATAAATCTATGAAAATAATAATAATATTTTCAAAAACAAGGAGAGAGAGAAGAAGAAAATCATCCTGATTTGATCTTCTGATCTGTATCCCAACTCGATCTGAAAATCTAGTGAAGATTCTCTATCAGATCCCTTGCCCGGTTGAGAAGCAGAATTTCCTCCTCGTTCTCAGATCTTAGTCGATCACCACAGCTCCCAAAATCGGTTTGCTGTGTGCAACTTATGATCTTGTGGTGTGTTGAGATCTGAGGAACTGAGGCCTATTTATAGGAAAATACTGGACTTCTATTGGGCTTGAGTTTCATGGGCCAGACCAGGGACCAAAATGCAAATAGCAAATAAGGCCTATCAATTAATTAATTCTCATATTCAACCCATAATATAATTAATTAATTAATATTGATTCATTCCACCAGAGAATCAATACTGTCCTACCTATTTGCTACCACGTTTTGAGGTACGGGTTGCATGGGCTCGGTATATCCCCACATTTAAGGTTACAGACATTCGTTAATTAATTTAAGCTCTGACAAGCTATTTAATTAATTAACATCTTATATTTCTGAATTAATCCACTCAAACCTTTTCACTTATGCTTGAACTTAATCAGCCTGCAGGACTTAGCATAACGAACCTTTTGAGCTGTTCAGGGAATGTCACCATCCTATACTGGATGTGGTTACCTAGTTCTAGTACCAGACAATCATACACAAAACTGCTATTACCCAAGATACAGATATACAAGCTTAACTAGAGCCTTTCACTGCAACTCAAAGTAATACACAATCTGCATATACTTCTGTACCTTCATTTAGGCTTAGGATCTCGTCAAGCCATAGAGATCTAGATTCTTTTAATATCAGATAAAAGAATCGATCTCGACTTAGGTCCTTATCAATGTGTGCCCCACACCAGCATACCAAGCCATCCAAGATAAGATGCTTATTACTGCGAATGCTGCAGCCTACACCGACAGTTTATCCTGGAACTGTCTAAGCTGTGATAACTATTTATATCTCGCTAGGTCAAACGATCCATACGATCTTCCATGATCTTCTACACACCGTATGATCTCCCTATCGACGAGATAAGAGAATAATTGCGTTTGCGACACATGTTTGTTAATTCAGACAGGAGATGAACATACAACATTTATGATTCCCAGTATATTAACCAATCGACCTTGTACATAATATACCAATCATAATGCTTTCAGTATATAAATCCATCACCTTTATCAACAAAACCAAACAAACTAATCACTAAGAAAACTATCTAGGCAAGAATTAAAAAAATTAAAGAAAAATGGTTGGGTTGCCTCCCAACAAGCGCTTGTTTAAAGTCATTAGCATGACTTTTATACCTTGTCCACCCATTATCAAAGATCTTGTGGATTTTTAAGATACCTTTCTCCCTTGATTGGAACTTACTCGGAAGTGACTTGTTCATAGAGATCTTCCTTGCACCCATCTCATCCTTCGAAGGAAGTTTAAATGTCTTGTCAATCTCTAATTGCAAGAATAGTGGCTCCTTCTTTGAAGTGATCTTTGAGCCATCCTCCAGACGAATCCCCACTACTTGAAACTCATCAACCCATTCATCCATCGTATGTACCATTCCCTTCTCCATTTTGCCTTTTTCCCAAATTAGAATTCCCCGTAGAAACCTATCATCATACTCTTTGTTTATTGTAGGCATTTCTTCTTCCAAGATTTGTAACAATGCCGGTATTGTTTGAATTTCCTTAGGTGAAGGCACCTCAATTTCACCCCTCTTCGCTCCTTCAATGAACTTCACTGTTTCCTTGGTGCCTTCCTTCGTGAGCTCTTCTTGTTGAACACCCATTGTCTCTTCACCTCAAATTTCTTCAAGTTTAAGCACAATGCTTGCACTCTCATCATTCTCTATATATTCCACGATTTGCGCCGGCTCCTTGATATCTTTATTTTCCTCATCTTCTTGAAGTAATACTTCTCTATCCTTCTCCGGTTCATCTTCTTCCTTTCCTTCATCCATACTTTTCTTTACCTCCGTCTCTAGCTTTATCTCATGTGCTCTACTTGATATTCTCATCAAGTTAAGTTTTTCTTGCATGTGATGTAATTGACTCCTCCACCAATCATTCTCACGAGATTCCTTTACAACATCCACCTATGGCAATCCCTTTCCTCTTCCGGCCATTGATAATTACATTCAAACATTTTCTCGAATACATTTTGAAGAGGCATTTGTGGTCTTTTTCTTTCCACCATTTTGGCTTTCATCTCATCCAATTGCCTTTGTAAGTTATCAATTCTTTCTGCATTTACTCCTCTTCGATTCTCCATTTTAGCTTCCACTTCGAACAACCGAGCTTTGGACCTCGTGATCTTACCACACCTACAAAGATCCAAATGCTCCAATCATAAACCAATAACTTAAAACAATAAAAAAATAATAGAAATCAATCAATAAAAAAAAAGAACAAACACCTAGACTACAGGCTTCACACTTTCTCCAATATCTAGTAGCCTACTCAATAATGTCCCTGACAACGGCGCCAAAACTTGATCACACTAAAAACATGATAGAATTTCTAATGCAATACAAGAATAAAATATCAATCCGGTCCTAGCTCGGTTCACCCACTAGAGTACTGATTACTTATGTAAAGGCTAATATCTATGTAGAACAATCGTTGAGTATGTTTACTATCTAGGCAATGAAATTAAACTAACAACTAACAACAACTATCAAGCTTAAATCAAAACTCACATTCAACATGATTTCCACAATAAAAAATACACCTCAATATTTCAATAATAGGTAGAACAACAACAAATCAAGAGTTACAATATAAAGAAAGTAGGATGTTGAATAGAACTAGGTAGTGGACTAATTTGGTTAATTGAATGTTGTAAACTCATTTAATCTCTCTATACATGGTCAATTCACACGAATTTGATGAATACCCTTTGTACCTGCAAAATAATAATAGATGCAATAGAATTATTGAACCGTTATGTTGTCAAATTCTACGACACTCCCAAAGGCTCGTGAATTATCGACCTATGTGCTTCCTCCGCACAGGGTTGGATCAAGACACACATAAGAACACACTATTCACGACTCTTTAACCCGCGTATTGGCTGCAATCTATTTGTGAATTAACTAAGAACTGACTCTTATCTACATCATTTGCATAAAAAAAAGATCAAGCATGCCTTAATCATATAGAGAGTGGTAAACAATAAATTCATCAACCAAAACTATCCCCTAGTTTGTTCAATTCAACATCCAAGAGAGTCTAGCCACACATACCTCTAAATTGGCTCAAATAAAAGCAAATAGACAACTTAGCCATTACAAAAGGGGTAAGTAAGAGATTTTCCCCAAATTGACTTGATTTGATCTTGATCTCCACTCTAGATCTTCATTCCTTCATCAACTTGATTCGATTTCCTTTTGAAGCTCTTCAATTGATGTTTAAAATGGATTGGAGGTGTAATTTGAGGGAGTAACTGTGAAAGATCCGCCAATAGTTCTTCCAATTTGAAGTTTTTCCCCTTTTATAGTAAGTTAGCAACCACATAGATCGCCCCGGATGAGATCATCTTTATCGGGATTATTTAAATCTGAAAAATCGCCAAGGCAACATGTCTATAATCACCGAGGACCGATCTGGATCGACTGGTATTGTGCATTGTTGAGCTGATATCGACCGATCTGTAAAGGTTCTCGAACGTGATGAGCCGAACAGAGGCAAATCTCGACCGAACCCAAAGTGGTCCGAACCGGGATTGGGCTTTGAAATCATCTTTGCTACTCCTCTGCTCATTCGAGTCTGTACTTCCAGCATTAGAACCTCATCCAGGTCGGTATTTCACCGAAAATTGGCCAAACTTGATGAAATATGCTCCATTCCATCCCTAAACAACTCAAACAACACAAAACACGAAAATGAAACAAAAATAAGTGAAAAACATATGATATAGGTGTAATTTAGACACAAACAAGCATGCACACACATCTAATAATAGGTCATTTCACGTACATATCACTCCCAGACTGGTGGACTTCTTTCTTCTACCTTAAACTCATCTAGATCATCCAGAATTTCTTAGGCATGGCGGGGAGCCTATTCGTGGGTCACTATCCTCTATCTGCTTTAATTCTTATTATTTTGGTTAATGATTATTGCCCTCTTACTATGCAGGCCGCGAGCGTACGATATTGACTGACGCCGAGCGGGTTAGAGTTGACCGCGCGTACGACGTCAACAATTCCGACCGTGAGTGGCCAATGTTGTAATTCGATTCAATTGTCATCGCTCACACACTTCTCGACCAATGCGGTCAGCTCGTCAAAATCCCCGAAAACATGACCCACCGCAGAGTGCTACCAGAGCAGGTTGCTCGAGCTCTTCGGGAGAAGAAAAAAGCCCGGGGGGAGGCCAAAATTATGCACCAGGAGGAGAACCCTCCTAAGAAGCCACCAACCGGGCCTTCTCAACATCCACCTCTGCTGCCTCCTCCTCCATTCACGACCCCTCTGGAGCAGAACAAGGGGGAGTCTTCTCATCCGACAACTCGCTCGGAGTGTACCTCTCAGAAGGGGTCCGAGCGAGGAAAGGAGAAGGAGGGCGGGAGCTCCGAGCACCACCGCCACCAGCGTTCCCCCGAACAAGATCCTCCCAAGGATCGCGCGGTGAACCAGGAGAGGTCGTTGGTGTAGACGACGGCCGCTCCTCGCAACACAAGAGTGCATAAGCTGCTGCTAAACCCCCTAACACTGGATCTAACGTGTGGATCGGTTTTCAACCAGTTGGTTTGTTACGAACATCGACAACTGGAGATCTGTGTTCTTCAACTTAGATTCTCTTTCTTCCCCCCCTTTTTTTTTCTTTTTTTCCTTATATTTCTCCAATGGTTTATTTTGCAGAAAGTGGTGGAGTTTGACATGATCCACTGCGAGCTCAGCGTCTTCGCACACAAGTGTTCCAAGGAGATCCTCCACCTCCGGAAGGAAGTGGAGACCGGTAAGAAGAAAATTGAGGAGCTTGAGAAAAAGTTGGACGAGATAAAGGGGAATACGGCTTCCCTAGCTGTCAAAGCGGACGCTGCCCTGGCGGAGGCCAAGGCATGTAAGGATGAGGTGGACGACATCAAGAGGAAGTTCGCACAGGAGACCACCGACATCGCCCTCCTTACCAGGGATCTTCAAAAGAGAGGGGACCAACTCAAGTCCCTTGATGCTCGTCTGTGGACTCAAAGGGAGTCCTATACGACCGAGCTTAAAGGGCTCCAAGATCAAGTTGAGCACCTAAAATCGGGAGAGGGCCTTGACTTTGAATCCCTGATCCTCTTTCCACACTGTGTTGAGACATACGAGGTAACTTCCTATTAGTACTTTTTATAACTTTTCCTTTGCACTTTTCTATCATCGTACTACTTACTGGTTTCACAGACACTCGTTGAGCAAGTTGAAAGAGACATTCGGGAAAGAAATTGCAGAGCGACTCCTTGTCCTTGACCTTAGCATCTTGGATATCTCGGCTGAAGAAACCCGCCAGGAGTAGTCCGAGTTTCCGACCGAAGACCAAAATCAATAGAAGACTGAGCAGGTCACCCAAAGTGGTGGTCCGCAGGTCTACTCCTTCGGTCCAAATCCCAATGTTGAGTCAAAAATAGACAAGCAGACTACCTTTTGATGTCTCGAACTCCTCTTTATCTTGCTGATTTTCGTCTTATATGTTTACTTTTCGCCGAACTTTATAATTGTTTTTCCTTCCCTTTTGAATGCATCCATACTTCTTTGTACATATTCTATTCTTTAAATCATAGTATGTTTAACAAAACAGGGTTAGGGTGGGCAATGCCTTTGCATCGCACCTCCGATGCTTAAGTGAGTACTAGTTTAAGAAAATTAATTTCGAACAAAAATAAAAAAGTAAAAGTGAAGGAAAGAAATTCATTATCTGGAGAATCTGCTTCGAGCTATTTTTTTACCCTTCGAACTGCACCACATGATCAATAATGGTTCGACATGAATTGATAATTGAAATGAGAGTTAAGTGAGAGAATCGTATATGTGAGATCGGTGCGTTTGATCTCTTTTTTAAAAGTAGTACTTCTTCAGATGTTTAGCATTCCAACTGTTTGTTATTTCTCTTCCATCATAGTCCTCAAAATGATAAGCTCCTCTTCCTACCGCTCTGGTGACCTTGTAGGGTCCTTCCCATATTGGTGCGAGGTTCTCTGCACTCTTATGTTTGGTATTCTGGAAGACCTTCCTCAGCACCCAATCTCCTTCATTTAATGTCTGGAGGCGCAGCTTCCGGGTAAATAACCTCTCGACCTACATCCTCCTTTGAGCCATGTTCAACAAGGCTTGATCCCTTTGTTCATCAATTAGCTCCCGGTTCTTTAAGAGTCTTTCGTCATTGTCTGTTTCCTCGCTCGACCCTTGGGCTTCCTACTCTTACTTCGACTGATATTACATCTTTCTCGCCAGATGCAAGTGCAAATGGTTTGCTCCCAGTTGCTATTTGCGAAGTAGTTCAATAAGCTCATAGCACTCCTGGTAGTTCATCGACCCACCTTGACTTGTGAGCATCCAATCATTTTTTCATCGAAGCCATTATAGTTTTGTTGGTTGACTTGGCCTGCTCATTTGCGTCCGGATACCTTGGTGTTAAGAATATCAATTTGATATTGTAATGGTCACAATATTCTTGCACTCTTCTTCTCGTGTATTACGTGCCATTATACGTCCTGGTCTCCTTCAGCACCTCGAATTGGCATAGGATTTGTATCCACAAAAATCTGATAATGTCTGGCTCCCAAACATGCGAAATGCTTTGGCTTCGGTCACTACAAGTAAATACTCCTTCTGTCCGGTACCTTTTGGGAGTTTCCCTACTATATCCATCTCCTAGGTTATGAATGGCCATACGGGTATCGTAGCATGAAGGGGTTCTGCGTGATTTTGTGGGGTGATCTCAAATCTCTGGCACGCGTCGCAGCTTCTCACATTCTCCTTCGCATCCTTCCTTGGAGTTGGCCAGTACAACCCGGCTGATATAACTTTACGTGCCAATGGTCGGGCCCCTTGGTGACTTCCGCAATCTCCCTCATGTATTTCCATCAGGACGGCCAGTGTTGCACTTGGAGTTAGAAATTTGAGAAGGGGTCCTTCTACCGAACTCTTGTATAGCTGGCCGTTGTAGATGGTATATTTTGATGTCGTCCTTGCCAGTCGAATTACTTCCGTCCTGTCTTTTGGAGCAGTAGCTTCCTTTATGTACTGAAATATTGGTTTGATCCATGAACTTTCTTGTCCTATCTCATGCACTTCATTTACTTCCTCCATCACGATGGGTTTTTTGGCCCACGTCATGTGAAATGGCCTGATCTGCATTTCTTGTTTTGAGAATGCCAAATTAGCTAGTGCATCCACTTCGGTTTCTCTTCTCTGGCTATATGCTTGATGTCGAAGTCCTCAAATTCACAGCTGATTGCTTGTGCCACCTCGTGGTATTTTAGCAACCTTGGTTCTTTTACCTGATATTGGTTATCCAACTGAAGTACCACGAACTGTGAGTCGCCTTGAACTTGTAAGCAACGAACGCCGAGCTCTCTTGCGAGCTGCATCCCTCTTATCAGGGCTTCGTACTCCACCTCGTTGTTTGTTACTTCAAAGTTAAGGCAGATAGCTCTTTCAAACTATTCCCCCTAGAGATTTCTGAACTTTATGCTAGGCCTTTTCCTTGCATGTTACTCGACCCGTCAACTTCCAGCACCCATGGTTCTCTGATTTGCTTCGTGGCTTCTAGACTTGCTATTTCCTTTTCAGCTTCTCGCAGGAGATTGGTCGAGTACTCGGCTATGAAATTTGCGAGTGCTTGAGATTTTATTGTCGTCCTTGGTTTGAACTCAAGTGCATAGCCTCCGATCTCCACCGCCCACTTCAACAACCTTCTTGAGAGAGAAGATTTTGAAAACACGGTTCAAAGTGGATAAGAAGTTACCACTTTGATGGGATACGCCTCGAAGTAAGGTCTCAGCTTCCAGAAGGTGACTATTAATGCCACTGCGAGCTTTTCCAATGCTGTATATTTGGTCTCGGTGTCAAGTAAGGGTTTGCTCGTATAGTTAACTGGATGAATTTTACCTACGCACTCTTGAACCAAGACTGCCCCGAGAGCATGATCTGAGATAGAAAAGTATAACAACAAGGTCTCTCCCGGCTCGGGCTTGGAAAGTAGTGGAGGGCTTGCAAAATATTCTTTCAACTGTTCTAGGGCCTTCCCGCACTCGTCGGTCTATTCAAACTTGAAAGAACCTGTGGGTCTTATCGGAGTACCTTGATATGAACCTACTTAATGATGTGAATCTCTCGGTGAGTTTTTGAACTTCTTTCGGACTCTTGGGGTGAACTATCTCCTTGATTGCTTTGGTTTGCATTGGGTACACTTCTATTCCTCGGTTGGTGACAATGTACCCAAGGAACTTTCCAGATGCTACGCCAAACGTGCATTGCCGGATTAAGTTTCATATTATATTGGTTCTAGATGTCGAAGGCCTGCATCAGATGTTACACATGGTCCACGACCTTGGTTGACTTGACCAGCATGTCGTCAATGTAGACTGATAACTGCAGAATACAGCGAGTAAATAAAATTTTTACACCCTAAGGTGGTCGATCACACAGGGACTGTGCAATGAGATATCAAGTATACCATCTATAGTTTCCAAACCATAGAAGTTTGAGGAATTTAGAAAAGGGGTTTTGTTTTGGAATTTAAAGATGACAATTTCAATAATTGAAAGGTTTTAAAGATAATAAATAAAGATACAGATTTTAGGGCAGATATTCTAAACTTCTGCATGCAAAATCATCAACTCAGCAACAGGGATAAATTAAGATTCATGTGGATTAAATTCCTTGGTCAGACAATTAAAACCCTAGATTGTTAAACTGTGACTATCTCCTCTCGATCTCAAGAACACAAATTCAACCAATCTAAATAATTATCTAATTAATTCCAACACATGATTCTTCATTTTGAGATAGAAAACAAGTATAATTAATTTTTCTTCATATTATTAATCTTCTCGTCTCGGTCTTTCGATTAACAAATATAAACCTAGATCCAAATTCATCTCTCGATCCTTCTTTAAATCTAGATTCCATTAATTAATCTCAAGAAATTAAGCCATGCTATTGAGTTAATTTTAATTAAACATGAATCAGAAAAGAATATACAAAGCCCTAAAACCAGTTAGGGTTCTAGCCACAAAACATAATAGAACAACAGTAAACATATTATTAATTACCTAAGAAATTGAAGAGGAACCTTCAAAGTCTTGTAGAAACTCCAATGTCTACAATATTCTTCACAAAATCAAAAATAAAATCGTGCATAATTAAGTAGAGTAAGCATTGGGCTTAAATAACAAAAATTGCAAAAACATGCCAAAATTCCTTCTCGGGCCTCTGTGTCGATCGACAGGCTCCCTTTCGATCGTAACACATGCAACATCTCTGTCCGCCCTTGCCTGTCCTCCGTGTCGATCGACAGGGAGCCTGTCGATCGACACACCTGCATGCATGTCGAGCTCTTCTTCTGCTTTGCCTTTAGATCGATATCTGACCCCTGTGTTGATCGACATGCTCCACGTCGTTCAACACAGAGGTAATGCTTCAAGTTTTTAGCACGTCTTCCAATTTGGTTCACTTCCTGTGTGTTAATCAAAGCAGCAACTTTGTGTAAGTCGGCTCTTCTTATCATTTGACCTCTTTTCAACCCTAAATACCTGCAAAACTTAGCATCAAAAGCATAACATCCTATAAAGTAGACTAATGCACAAAAATGCTGAAAACACAAACTAATTAAACTAAAACAATGGAGAAAAACATGGATAAGTGAGTACAAATATAAACTTTTCAAACCCCCCAAACTGGAATACTTGATTGTCTTCAATCAAAGAAAAGAAAGCAAAGAAATCTCAAGCAGTTGAAAGTGCTATGCCTCACAAGATTCATCTCAATCAAAGGATCATCAATTCACATCACACAAGCAATTTGAAAGAGATAGGAAATCCATCAACTTCGAAAGACTCACAAGGAAGTGTTTCACTCATGCACTCAAGTGTTTAGGTTTTCAATGAAAGTACTCACAACATGTATGAAGAAATTTCTACCATAGGCTTGCAAAATTTCTAGAATCTCCACTACTAAATTGAGCACACAAATAAAGAATTAAAAAGGACTTTTGAAAAGGTTGTAATGTAAGCTTTTTGTGAAGGGTAGGTAAAATTTGGCCAAGTGACTAAATAATTGAGTTAGTTACTCTCAATAACTCCAACCACTATCTAACAACATCCACCCGTCTCCTAAATATTTTCAACATCAACCAAGGCTCATTTATTTCTCTTCTTTTTTTTCTAGTCCTTTTATGCTCTAAAGAATTTTGTTTAATGATTTGAGCTTAAAAGTACACACACACATTTTTTTTCTAGAGCCCAACCCTTTATTTTTTGTAAACCAAAATTTTAAATCTGTTATCCACCTATAATATTTATCCTTATTTCACCAAAATCCTATAGACATGATACAATTCACCCTTGTCATGGCACTATCTCATAGACAAAATAGAACTACAATGTTTCTCTTAACTCATAGACTAAGAAAGAAAAAGTAATAGGCTCATAGGGTCTAATCAAAGGATAAAATAGAACAAGGGACAGTGTTTTGAGATAATTTAGCTAACAAAGACGGCCTAAGATCATCTTCTATCATTGTGCACACTATGAAACAGAATAGAAGCAAGTTTACAGAAACGAAAACATACATGCGAATCTCACATCAAACGAATAAAGCTCAAAATCTCACTTGGGTTCAATATTTACTTCCTTTGTCGACTTCAATCCACTCAAACAGCATGCAAGTATAAGTTTCAATTAAATCCTATGATGTGGTATTCTACATTCATAGGTAATCAACAACAATCAAAATCAAATCAAACTTATCCCTAATCGATTTCAACTCGCAATCAGTTCAAATGGGTTCAAATATTCAACAAATTTCCTCATCACTATATCCATATTTTTTTTCTAGGCAAAAAAGAAGAAACATATCAAAGGAAGCAATAATAAAAAAAAAGCATGTAAAGAATAGATAAGTTCGAATTTCTTATCCACATTCCCCCAAACTTATTTCGAACTCGGAGAGTAAGAAAAAGTTTGAAAATCAAACAAGAAAAAGAACTTGTACCTGACTCGTTGATCTCAGACATCAACATTTTTATCCATCGGAGGAATTGGCACATTGCAACGAAGAATTGTGGTTGTATGCCCCTATCGATCGACACAGAGCCTTCCTGCCGACCCATGCCTCGGGTCGAAGTGTAACTCCATGCTGGCCTCTGTGTCGATTGACAGGGAGCCTGTCGATCGAAACAGAGGTAATCCTCCTCTTTTTTTTCATTGAAAATAAACTAAAATAATGAAAAAACTGAAAACTGAAATTAAAGTCAAACACACCAGCAAAAATAAAAATGAAATTCAAAAAGAAGAACAACGGGAATTGATAATAAAGCATGTAAAAGTTGGGTTATCTCCCATCAAGTGCTTTAGTTAACGTCGTAGCTCGACGGTACCTTCTTTTCTCAAAACCAAGGCGGGCTAGAGCGCACTCGCCTTCCTCGAGCATCCACCATGTAGACCAAGCAATCTTGGATGACAGTAGTGAGCTCGGGATGAGATGGTGTAATTGACAATTTTCACACCTCATTCACTCGCTCCCATTTGTGAGCGGTTTGGTCCTCTTTGTTTTCTTCTTCTTCCTCTTCCTCAGTTTCTTCTCTGGAGGTTATTCTGAAGCATTTTGATTGTTACCGGCTTCTGTCAAGCTTGAATGTGATCTTCTCCTCATTAGCTCGAAGTGTGATCTCCCCACTACGACAGTCAATCAATGTGGCTCTAGAATCCAGGAACTCCCTTCCCAAGATTAGGGGTGTGCTCCCATATTCCTTCATGTCGAGGACCACAAAGTCTGCTGGAGAGATAAGATGACCCACACGAATATGTACATCTTCAATTTTACCTTTGGGGCGAGACAATGATCAATCTGCCATCTGCAAGGTAATAGTGGTCGGCCTCAACTCTCTAATCTTGAGGCGCTGGAAGATAGAGAAACACATCAGGTTGATGCTGGCACTAGTGTTGCACAACACTTTCTCAAACTCAATCCCCTCGATCTCTACTGGGATGGTGAAGCACCCTGGATCACTCCTCTTGATAGGCATCTTCTTCTGCAGGAGTAGGTTGCACTGCTCAGAAACTTCACTGTAGAATTATCCACTAAGTGCTTCTTTTCACTCATCAGCGTGCGGAGGTATCTCATGTAACCTGGAATTTTAGACAAAGCTTCAATTATAGGTAAGTTAATACTCACCTTCTTCAAGTTCTCGACAAAGCACGAAAACTCGGAATCCTCCTTCTGTTTGGAAAATCATTGAGGAAAGGGCATCGTAGGTGGTCTAGCAGCTTTTGAACTTGAATTTTTGTGCTAGGGAAGCTGCTGTGTCAACTGGGCAGCAGTCTTGTCAATTTTTCCTCCTTGTCGATCGACAGGGGGTGTGTCGATCATCACACTCGCTGAGTTACTGTCGATCGGCTCTTCTTCGTTGTTCGACATCTCTACCTCTTCCTGACCTCTGTGTTGATCGACAAGGGGCTTGTCGATCAAAACAGAGGGCAATCCAGCGGGTTCTTTCTCCTACTCTCCCCCAAACTTGTCTTGGGGCATGCTCGGGCCTAAGTAGATGGTTCCAGATCTTAATTTTACAGCCTTGCATTCCTTCTGGTTCTTTGGATTCACCTCGGTGTTGCTTGGCAGCTTTCCTGGAGTGTGTTGCATACCTAGTGTGGTAGTAATATGGCTGACTTGAGTCTCTATAATCTGCACATGCTTGCTAAGCCGGTCTACCTTGGTGTTGACTCCTGCCACCTCCTGCTCAATTTTCTCAACTCTAAAGTCGGAGGCTTTAAAGAACTTCTTCAACACCTCGTCAAAGCTCTCCTTTTTCTTCTCCACGACTTCACCATTTTGCACATCAAAATTAGGTGGAGGTTGTTCGGCACCCTCTGGCTGAGCATAAGAAAAACCTGGGTGAGGTCTCGGAGGGTAGTGGTGGTATGCCCTTTGCAATTATTGATTCTGGTAGACCCCGCGATGCAAGTGGTTCACGTCAGCGATAGGGTCAACCTGTGCAACAGAAACAAAAACAGTAGAAGTCAGTTTTTCAACCTCCCCCTTGAGCTTCTCTATCTCTTTCTTCAATGTGTCCTCCTTCTTTTTCTCCACAGCTCAGACTAGTCGCCTCCTCGGATTGCCCCACTGCTGAGTGTGCAAAGCCATCTTCTTGGACAGTTTTAGGGCCTTTTCTGGTGATTTGCTAATCAAGGATCCTCAAGCTGCATTGTTAACAAACTCTTGGGTCTTTTCAGTCAATCCTCTGTAGAAGATATGGGCCTCCTCCTCAGTGTCAACCCCGTGGCCCGGGAAACTCCTTAGAAACTCATTAAACCTACTCCACACCTCAAGTAAAGACTTGTCCATCCTTTGGTGGAACTGCAGGATCTCCATCTTGTTTAGAATGATGACTGAAGGTGGGACGAAGGCTGTGAGAAACTCAGCTCTGAGATCGGCTCATGTACGGATGCTGCTGCAGTCTAGGGCTGTAAACTATGTCCGAGCCTGATCTCTAAGTTAGAAGGGGAACAAGCATAGATAGATCACATCCTGAGCCACTCCGTTCTGCTTGATGGTATCACACACCTCCACGAACATTCTGATGTGGGTGTATGGGTCCTCCACTACTTGGCCAACAAACTGGTTCTGCTGAACCATCTGAATCAAACCGATCTTGAGTTCGAAGTTATTGGCAGTGATGCCAATAAAAAATCCCTCATTCCTGAGCTGTGGTCTTTACTTCTTGGCCATCGTGTTTGGATCCTCATTGTCGGAGTCCTCTTGACGGAGCCTTTCTCTTTCCCGCTCTCTTTCTCTCCTTTGGGCCTCGTGCCTGTCTGGCTCCCTCTTAGCCATGAGTTGTTTGATGACGTCCTTCCTGTGGTTAACTTCTTGGACTAGAAGCAAGGCACTCCCTTGAGTGAGTTGTGTGTGCGGTTCCTCCAATGGTGGCATGCATGAGAAGTCTTCACCGTCTGAATTTTGTGGTGAATCTATTGTTGTGGATGTGCCTTGTTTTACTTTTCTCTTCCTTCTCCGGACTGTGGCCTCCATTTTTGGATCAAAATTCTCTAGTGGTTTGCCCCGAGCCCTCGTATTCATGCACCTGCAATAGAAACAAAAAGAAAGAAAATCTGCTTCTGTGTCGATTGACACGAAGGCTGTCGATCGACATGAGAGTCATGGCACTGTCGGTCGACAAACACGCTATCGATCGAAATAGAGTGCAAAAACAGACACGCACAAAAATCCTAAACTTCAAAACTAAAACACAAAAACTCAAATCAAATGAAATTCAAAACAAAATCCGAGCGAGAAACAAAAATAAAACAGAAATAAAATTAAATTACAACCTCAATCCATCAGAACTAAAAACAAACTAATATCTGGATAGATATGACAATCCTCGGCAATGACACAAATTCGATAAGCTGCAGAAATAGTGAGCAAATAATATTTTTACACCCTAAGGTGGTCGATCCCATGGGTACTATTCAACGAGATATCAATAGTACCAGCTATAGTTTCCAGACCATAGAAGTTTGAGGAATTTAGAAAAGGGGTTTTGTTTTGGAATTTGAAGATGACAATTTCAATAATTGAAAGATTTTAAAGACAATAAATAAGGATACAGATTCTAGGGCAGATATTCTAAACTTCAGCATGCAAAATCATCAACTCAGCAATGCGGATAAATTAAGATTCATGTGGATTAAATTCCTTGGTCAGACAATTAAAACCCTAGATTGTTAAACTGTGACTATCTCCTCTTGGTCTCAAGAACTCAAATTCAACTAATCTCAATAATTATCTAATTAATTCCTACACATGATTCTTCCTTTTGAGATAGAAAACAAGTATAATTAATTTCCTCTTTCTATTATTAATCTTCTCCTCTCGGTCTTTCGATTAATAACTATAAACCTAGATCCAAATTCATCTCTCGATCCCTCTTTAAATCTAGATTCAATTGATTAAGTTCAGGAAATTAAACCATGCTTAAGAGTTGATTTCATTCAAACGTGCATTAGAAAATAATATCATAAGCCCTAGAGCCTGCTAGGGTTTCTAGCCACAAAACATGATTGAGAATAAAGAAAACATATTATTAATTAACTTACAAGGGAAATAGGAACCTTGAATGTCTTGGAAAAACTCCAATGTTACAATATTCTCCCAAAAATTGCTGAACCTTTTCGTGCATATTGAGTCCCATATTTATAGAGGAGTAAAAATATCTAATCTAGGTATTGGGCTTAAATAACAAAAATAATCAATTTGAGAATTTTTTCCATCTTCGGCATCCGTGTGGATCGACATGCACCATGTCGATCGATACACACGTCAGTCGAGATACGGGCCATTCCTTCTTATCGAACAGTCTGTCCGACCTCCGTGTCGATCGACAGGGAGCCTATCAATCGACACACTTGCATGCATCGAGCCCTTCTTTTGCTTTGCCTTACGATCGACATCCGACCTCTGTGTTGGTCGACATGTGCCACATTGATCAACACAGAGGTAACGCTTTAAGTTTTTGGCTCGTTTTCCAACTTGGTCAACTTTCCGTATGTCAATCGAATCAACAACTCTATTCTTTACAACTCTTTTCATCATTTGACCTCTTTTTAGCCTTAAATACCTGCAAAACTCTCCATCAAGAGCATAACATCATATATAATAGACTCATGCAAGAAAAGAATTAAAAACATAAATTAATTAACCTAAAACAATGGAGAAAAACATGGATAAGTGAGTACAAATATGAACTTATCATAGACCTCCATAGTTCTCCCGATGAGTGGTTCAAACATTTTGTTCATAAGCCGTTGATAGGTTGACCCTGCGTTCTTCAACCCGAAGGGCATCACTTTGTAACAACAGATCCCTTTGTTTGTCATAAACAAGGTCTTCTCTTGATCATCTGGGTGCATCATTATCTGATTGTACCCCAAAAATGTATCTATAATGCTAAGCAATTCGTGCCCGACTGTCACATTGACTATACTCTCGATATGCGGAAGTGGATATGGATCTTTTGGACATTCTTTGTTCAGGTCGGTGTAGTCCATGCATACTCGGTTCTTTCCATTTTTCTTCTTTACTACCATGACATTGGTGAGCCACGTTGGGTACTTGACTTCCCTCACCAAACCGATGTCGAGCAACTTCTGGATTTTCTTATTGATGGCTTTGTTATTCTCATCCGCGAACTTCCTCCTGCGCTGCTACAGAGGCTTCTTGCTTGGGTCGACCTACAACTGATGTGTCGTTATATCTAGATATATTCCAACCATATCCTTATGCGACCATGAGAACACCACTCGCTCTTTAGTTAGGAATTCCACGAGCTCTGCATGAACCTCTAGGTTAAGTTCGCTTCCAATGTTGGTTTTCTTACAGGGATCCGCAGGATCGAGCTCTCTCTCTTCAGTTTCATCGAAATCCCCGGGCGACGGCAATGAGGGATTTTTTCGGATAGTGCTTCTGCAAAAAAATAGCTTTGAAGCTCGCATAATAACACTCATTGGTGGCATTATGCTCTCCTTTGATCATGTGGATTCCCTTTAGAGTTGGAAACTTCACGACTTGGTGATAAGTAGATGGTACGATTTTAAGTTGGTGAAGCCAGGGTCGCCCTAATAAGGCATTGTAGGCGATTGGTGCTCCGACCATCATGAATGAAACATTTTGGTGAACTCCTCCGCAATAGGTAGGCAGAGTCATCGTCCCGAACATCATCTAAACTCCTGTTGGGATTATATACTGAAAGCATATATGATTAAGTGTTTTGTACACTGGTCTTCATATATGTGTTGCTACAACAATGCTCACTGTCTGATGAAACAAACATACAACGAACCATAATATCCTATTATCTCGCCCATAGGGATGACCATATGGTGTGTAGGAGTTCACTGAGGATCATATGAGTCATTTGACCTAGCGAGATATAAACAGTATCACAGTTGAGACAGTCCCTAGATAGGCTGTCGGTCCAAGCCGCGGCACATCGGTTCATAAGTGAGCTTATCCTAGCTACTTGATGTGTCGGTACATGGTTATGTATTGATGGGATCAACAGTGGGATGTGCCATTCTCATTGACATATGAACGAGCCAGATCCCTAACATACTTCCTATGATCTTAAACCTAACTGAAGGATAAGGGGCACACACAGATTGACCACACTTTGATTTACCATGGTGGCGAGTCTTACATGTACTCTAATACTCGTATTTTTGGTGTTGGCAATTTGTGTATGGCCTGCTTAGGCTGGACGTTTAGGTAAGCATATCCGTTTCATGATGGTGACATTCCCTGAGGAGCTCACAAGCTTCATTATGCTAAACCCTACAGGTTGAATTATTTAATTCAGGCATAAGTGAAAAGGAGTGAGTGGTATTACTCAGGAAATAAGAGATTAATTAATTGTGGCTGATTGTCATAAGCCAAATTAGTTAATGAATGTATTAAACCTTAAATATGTGGATCATGTTAGTTTGGTGCAACCCGTTCCTAATAATGTAGTAATAAAGGGGTGAGTCAGCATTGTTACCATGGTGAAGGTTAAAATAATGTTTTTTTAATTAATTATGTTCTGGGTTGAACAAGGAAGAATTAATTAATAAAGAGGGCCCACTTTATTATTTGCATCTAGTCTCTGGTTTGGCCCATGAACTGCTTAAGCCCATTAGGGTTAGGGTTTCTCAAAACCCTAACACTATATATAGGCCTTCTCTCTCTCAGATCATTAAGTAAGAGATTTTCAGTATATTGAATAGAATTGAGAGAGAAACGACGACGGCTGATCTGAGAGAAAAACTGATCGATTTCTCCAGATCTCGGATCCAACTTGGTAGATAATCCTCACCAGATTTTCAAGGAGCAAGGGAACAGATCAGAAGATCAGATCTGTAGGAACAACTATCCACTGCCATTGTTCAAATTTAGATCCATATTTACTTCATCGTTTTATTCTCCGATCTAGATCTGTAGATCAAACGTTCAAGATCAGGTATTCCTAAATTCCATCCTCTGCAATTAATTTTTTAGGAGCATGCATAGGTTCGCATGGTTTATTTAACTGAAATTTATTCCTAATACCCTAAGAACGATCCTTGGCAAGAATTTAATTAATGGCAACTCATGTTGCCCATCGTAGACTCAAACCCAACAACTCCACCATTGAAGACAATCAGTAGGGTCTGGCTTTGCACTATCTTCTTTTCAGGGATCTTCATTTCTTTCAAGGCACGCTGGAACAGGACATTGGACAAACTCCTATTATCAACTAGAATTCTCTTAACGAGGCAATTGGAGAGCATTAGGGAGATCACCAGTGCGTCGTCATGTGGATGGTCAAGACTCAGCACCTCTTTGTCTATGAACTCGATCGTAGCATGCATTGGGTTACTCCAAGGGGCCACGGCTTCTTTGCGAGTCACCCTTCTAGCTTTCTTGGGGGTAGATTTGGTTATGCCGCCAATTTCTAAGCTGCCAGTGATGTAGTTTATGGTGCGAATTGGTACGGGTGACTGATAAGCTCATTATTTTACTCGCTTATCTATATTATTTTCTACTATTTAATGTAGTTTTATTGAGTTTATATATATATTCTATGCATGAGTCTATATTAGGTGGTATTATGCGCGTATTGGTGTTTTTGTAGGTTTTAGGCCTAAGTTCACGAGAAAGCCATTCCGAAAGCAGTGATGTGTAAGAGTAGCAGTGAATAGTTCTTCCACAAAGAGGATTCGGACTATTGGCACATGGCATTGGATGTTGCTTCGAGTTAGCTCTCAAACGCAACTGGTATCGGGTCAATCTGAGTTCGGGAGAGGAAGTTATGGCCAAAACCATGAGACCGCGCAGAAGGGGCGAGAGGCCACGTCGATCGACGCCAATCAGCATCGATCGACGCCAAAGAGGAAGCCACGTCGATCGACGCCAATCAGCAACGATCGACGCGAGCGAGTCTGCTAGAGCGGAAATCTGATGAAAATCGGATTTATTCATATCTTTAGCCCTATATTTGATAGGATACACATCCACCCCTATAAATACCTATGTAAATTCGATTTTTCATCATTCCCTATCATATTTTTCATTCTACAATTTAGTTTTTAGAGTTTGGAGACTTGGGGAACACGAAACCTTTATTTTTCTTGTAAGTTCTTTATGTTTAAGCAATTTAATATGTTTTCTTTTGGATTGCTATCTACGATGAGTGGCTAGAAACCCTAGCGGGTTCTAGGGTTTGATATTATTATGGATGCATGTTAGGATTAATTAATTAGATTCATGATTCCTGTGTTTATTTTATAATTCTAATTTAATTCAAGGACCGAGAGGTGTCGATTAATTTAGATGTCTAGCTATTGATAGAAGGACCGAGAGGTGAATATTGATAGTGGGATTAGGAATGCATGATACAATTTACACTATCCAAACAGATGTACTAGACTGTAGGAATAGAACTGAATTGCTTCTCAGATTGACTAATTTGGTGTACTTTTAGAACGAGCGGAGATAGTCACTAATTAGTAATCTAGGTTATATTTGCTAAACAAGGAAATATAGCATTGTTTCAGTATTCCACCTATTAAATTAATTGATTCCTACATGTTATCCATAATAAGAATTCTTCCCTAGAATCTGTGTTCTTTTAAATTTGCTTTCAAAACATCTTTAATTTTCCGTATTGTCATCTTTATTTTCTAAGTTAAAACCCTGATTTTGAATTCCTCAAACAATGAATCTTAGGATCATAGCTAGTATATAGGATAGTTTCCCCACACAATTCCCCTGGATTCAATAACCTTATGGTTTACAAATTTATTTTCCACTGTTGTTATTATTAATCTGTAGATTTTACAGTGATCAAAATGGCGCCGTTACCGGGGAATTGTTAGATTTTATGTTGTTACTAGTTCGTTCTAGGATTTGCTGGATTGAATTTTATTTTTTTGTACGTGTGCGTATGTGAGTTTTAGAGTCTGCGTCTCACGTCGATCGATGCCACCTAGCGTCGATCGACGTCGACCATTTTTGTGTTGCGTCGATAGACGAACCCCTAGCATCGATCGATGCCGACCACTTTCTTGCATCGATCGACGTGACATCCACGTCGATCAATGCTGAACTGATATTTACCCATTCTCTGTGCAGGTGCATGAACACGCGAGCCAAAGGAAAAACACTCGAGGCCTTTGTCCCTGAAATTGAAGCAACCTGCAGGAAAATCAAAAGTAAAGGATAAGCTCACACTTTAATCGCATGATCTTTTGATTTCTTTCTTGCCTATTGATTGAGGACAATCAAACGTTTAAGTTTGGGGGGTTTGATAAGCTCATTATTTACTCTCTTATCTATATTATTTTCTACTATTTTATGTAGTATTATTGATTTTATATATATATTCTATTCATGAGTCTATATTAGGTGGTATTATGCGCGTATTGGTGTTTTTGTAGGTTTTAGGCCTAAGTTCCCGAGAAAGCCGTTCCGAAAGCAATAATGTGTAAGAGTAGCAGTGAAGAGTTCTTCCTCAAGGAGGATTCGGGCTATAGGCACATGGCAATGGATGATGCTTTGAGTTAGCTCTCCAACGCAACTGGAATCGGGTCAATCGGAGTTCGGGAGAGGAAGTTATGGCCAAAACTTTGAGACTGTGCAGAAGGGGCGTGAGGCCACATCGATTGACGCCAATCAGCATCGATCGACGCCGAAGAGGAAGCCATGTCGATCGATGCCAATCAGTAACGATCGACGCGAGCGAGTCTGCTGGAGCGGAAATCTGATGAAAATCGGATTTATTCATATCTTTAGCCCTAGATTTGATAGGATACACATCCACCCCTATAAATACCTATGTAAATTCGATTTTTCATCATTCCCTATCATATTTTTCATTCTACAATTTAGTTTAAAGAGTTTGGAGACTTGGGGAACACGAAACCCTTTATTTTTCTTGTAAGTTCTTTATGTTTATGCAATTTAATATGTTTTCTTTTGGATTTCTATCTACGATGAGTGGCTATAAACCCTAGTGGGTTCTAGGGTTTGATATTATTATGGATGCATGTTAGGATTAATTAATTAGGTTCATGATTCCTGTGTTTATTTTATAATTCTAATTTAATTCAAGGACCGAGAGGTGACGATTAATTTAGATGTCTAGCTATTGATAGAAGGACCGAGAGGTGAATATTGATAGTGGGATTAGGAATGCATGATACAATTTACACTATCGAAACAGATGTACTAGACTGTAGGAATTTCTGAATTGCTTATCAGATTGACTAATTTGGTGTACTTTTAGACCGAACGGAGATAGTCACTAACTAGTAATCTTGGTTATATTTGCCAAACAAGGAAATATAGCATTGTTGCAGTATTCCACCTGTTAAATTAATTGATTCCTACATGTTATCCATAATAAGAATTCTTCCCTAGAATCTGTGTTCTTTTAAATTTGCTTTCAAAACATCTTTAATTTTCCATATTGCCATCTTTATTTTCTAAGTTAAAACCCTGATTTTGAATTCCTCAAACAATGAATCTTAGGATCATAGCTAGTATATAGGATTGTTTCCCCACACAATTCCCCTGGATTCGATAACCTTAGGGTTTACAAATTTTTTTGCCACTGTTGCTATAATTAATTTGTAGATTTTACAGTGATCAGTGACTTGGTGGCTGCTCTCGTGTTTCCCTGTGATTGTTTGGATTGTTTATCCCGGCTCCACGTGTGTTTCCCTTTATCCATCTGAATGTCTGCCAACAACCCCTTCTTAAGGTGTTCGATTACCTCTAATCATAGGTAAGGCAATCCGAAGTGGTGTGCCCATGATCGTTGTGAAAATTACACAATTTCTTGGTATCTCGCATAGAGGGATCAGTTTTCATCTTCTGCGACCACTTGACTTTCTCTGGCATCTGGCGAAGCACATTGTAAACTAAATTCACTGGCTCAATCAAGAGGGTGTACTCAGGTACATACGAAATTAGCTTGTTAATCTGCGGTGGCCTACTATACGTGTGTGGTCTTGTGGGATGCCTATCACAAGACTCGCGCCGTTGATCCTCTCGGGTTGTCGACCTCCTACCACTTCGGTACGCCTTCCTTTAAGGCTCATCTTCCTCCCACTTAATCAGCACCCACACTTTGTTGAGCGTGTTATCCATGGTTTGACAGGTACAGATCGATAGCTCGCGATAGAGGTCCGAATCCACGTCCAAGCCCTTTGTGAAGGCCCGCACTGAAGTGCTGTTTGGGCAGTTTGGTATAACCACTAATTCTTTGTTAATCCTTGAAAAAGACGTCCCTAGGGGTTTCCCCAACTTCTAGATCACTGCATACAAATCATCGGGGTGCTTGTCAAGCCTCCGGCTGCTCGAGTACTTAAGGAGGAACAATTGGTGCAGGTCAGCAAATGCAAAGATGAAGTTCCTCGACAGGTTGATGATCCACTAAAGTGCATGTCTGTTGAGGCTCGAGCTGAAGCTTTTGCACATGCAAGCCTCTCACTGCGTACTTGGGATTGCCAGCACAAACATCCTCTGCTTGTATATGACCACGTGGTTCTCCGAATTACTTGTTCCGTCATAGAGTGTGAAGTTGGGCGGAGTGAATCGCTCCGGTAGTTTGGCTTCCACAATCTCTGGTGAGAACGGGGATTCTGCATAGCTCGCTCTTAGTATTGTCCTCTCCGGTGGTGGAAGACCGGAATATCTAGCGATGAGAGACTCAAAGTAACTCAGTCGTTACTTAAATCGCCGCTCTATTTGGGCCAATGTGGAGTTGCCTGCAAGGTTGGGCACTGACGTCATGTTCGTGCGTGTCTGCAGGTTCTCTAATGGAGTTCGGGAGGTCAAGCCCCCAAGTTTGGCTCCATCTGTCTAGTTGAACTCTGCTTGCAAGTCCCTTGTCGATTTTTGGTGATTCCTACTGGCACTTCTTGGTTCCTCGATGATCGGTCGCATATTGATTTGGTGCTTCAGCCACCGACTCTATCGATCGAGGAGCTCGTGCCTCTTGTTGTCTGGACTTGGCTGACCAGTTGGCCACATATGGCTCCTGCATAACTGATGGTGGCCGTGGGGGGATGCCAATTCATTGAGTGGACTTATGTTGAACGCCCGCCGGAGATCGTGTACTGTCTCATGACGGCCCGATGGCGGTGTGGTTCCACGCCGTCCAACTGGGGGACGTCCTCGTCCAGCTCCTACAGGAGCTCCTTGTCCAGTGTTGGGGTTGGCTCCCCTACCTGCCCCCGTCAGTGGAGTGGTTCCTTCTATGTGAACTTCGATAACATTGACGTTGTTTCCGTCGTTGGCCATGTCCTGGAATGAAGGTTAGAACAATTTTGTTCCCAGGGCCCCACGGTGGGTGCCAAATTGTTGAGGGTGATTAATGTTGGATAATTAGGCCCCAAGCACTTGTACGAAAGTAGTAACAAGAATTGCAAATAAAGAATTAAGAAAAACGAGAAAATAAATTCTAACATCAAACCATATTTTAAATCAAAACCATGTTATCCTTGTGCTGATCACGGGACTTATTCAATTATCATTTCGAGCAAGATTTTAAGTGTTTTTCTTTTTGGGAGTAGAAAATAATAAGAATTTCATGTACATGAGCTCAGATGCCCCAAAAATTAGCGTACAAAAGGTTTTTATAGACATATTTGAACTTCGAGCATTTCTTAAATTTTTGCCAGGTGACAATTAATGAGCTCCAGGTCTTCCGCGTGCGTTTTTGGCCGTTTTCCTGTAGAGCTCAGGATTATAACTCCTTTTCATGATATAGCTCTTCTTGACTGTTAAGCTTTTTGCGAGTTCTATCTGATATCTTTACTCTTCAATTCCAGATTATTCTGACTTGATTGAACTGCCCTCGAACTGCTCAAATCAGACTTTACTTGGTCGAACTGTTTTTGTGATCTTTTTTCGAACTACTTTACTTGGACTATCTTCAAACTACTTTACCTGGGCTAACTTCGAACTACTTTACTTGGGCTGTCTTTCACTTATTTTCTGCAAAACATTTCTTGGGCCATATATTTGGACCCATAATTGGGCCATTTAATTATTGACCCCCAAAAATCATCAATTTTTGTTTGTGCATATTTTCTTATTTTCATGATCGACTTTGTTGTTTGGAGTTTTAAAAGTTTGCGTTGTTTGAAAGATTATATTTTCGTATATTTCCCTAAGTATGCTTTGTTGTCTTCATTTTTCTTTGGATTTGTTTTATTTGATGTCAAATATGATGCTTTAAAATAAATTTTTGTGTATCAATTATCTGCTATAGTTATATTATCTATCATTTTTATTAGAATTCGCTTCATCTATTCTCAAATATGGTTCATTAAAGTAAAATCATAAAGTTTGTTACAATTATGTTGTCTTTGCAAGGGTTTATAAAATCTTGAAGTTTGCTAAGGTTTCGACTTTGCAAGGGTTTATAAAATGTGTTTTAGCTCGAATAATCTTTAAATTCAATATTGTAGTTAATACTTCAACCCTTGATGTGTTGAGTTTCAAGTATGCGCAGTATATAACAATAAAAGCAGTAAATAACACAAGGATTTTATAGTGGTTTGAACAATTGTTCTACATCCACTCTTCAGTCCTCCGACTGAAAATTCACTAGAAGAATGAGTACAAGGTCAGGCCTGATCTCTAGCATTGAGCAGCTCCTCCGTCTGGTTAGCATGCACCTGCAAGCACCTCGATCTCCAATCTTCAACTGTTGTCACTCCGAAGTGTGAGGACAAACCTCCCTTCTCCTTGGACATCGACTGCTGGGAGTTTTATAGTTCTTCCCGGAACCCATCCTTGTGTTGGCGTTGCCCGTAAGAATCACGCTTGCACGACAATCGTGATTGCTAGATTCTTTCCAGAATAGGAAGAATCCCAAAATAACCTTGGAAGCTTAACTTCACAGGTCTCGAGCTTTAGAGATGAAAGTTTATGAAAAGCTTCAATCAAGAACTTAGCTCGGATATGTTCGCGTATTGTAGAGAATGTATTTGATCTCTTTTGTTCTCTAAGAGTGTAGAATTTTGCGAACCTCTGAATCAATAAAGGAGGACAGCTATTTATTAGTGAGGATTCAAATAGCTGTTTGAATCATATCTGTTAGACTCAAAGGTTTTGCTAGCCTATCTGCGTTCTTCCTTTTTCTGTATTGGATACAAACTCTTCATGTCTCCTCGTCTCTGATTGGCATAGCATCTATCTGTAGCCATCTTTGTCAGAACGGATCTTTTGGTGTAGCTCTGAAACCTTCTTTGTGCATCATGATTATTCAATCCTTTGATTGGACGGGTTTCCTTGTGATTTGTGATCTGTCTGATTCACGACTCCGTAACATCTCTTGATTGCTGATAGTCATTTGCTGGCCCCTGGCTTGTGTCGGCTATCTCAGCAGTTTGAGATAAGACCTTCGGATTCTTCTGGAGTTATTCCTTCAGCATTCTTGTGATGTCTCTCCGCTTTGCTGGCCCTTTCTTCTTTCCACAATCTTCAGCAATCTATCAAGTCTGCTGATTCCTTCAGCATTCTTGATTCTTTTTCCTATCTATTACAACTCGAGTGTAAATTCCTATACAGGTCTTTAACAATTGGCTTGATTCTTAGAGAGCTTTGATGCACCAAAACATATTATCTTATACATCAATTACAATCTAAGGGGTTTTTATTCTAACAATATTCCTAAAAGTTTCCCCCTCTTTAGTGCGATCAAAGCCTTTATCTATAGCTTTAATCTTTACTGATCATGAGAAAGCTGATTACTGAGATTACAAAATATTTCCCTATTAGATCTATTCTCAGCATATCAACTCCCGTAGACTCAGTATTGTTTCTAAGTATTCTCCCTTAAAATATCTAGGGTATTGCTCGATTATTCAACAATTATCATATAATAAATGGCTTCAATATCTTTCATCAAATTAGCACATAGCACATTCACACATACTTTTATCAAGCGATCATAGAAATATTTCACACACATCAAATCCACGCAGTTTACTGATTACACTGAATGTGGAACTTCAGCTAAATCAATTAGAACAGCGTTGGACAATGAGATGTTATCTTCAACCTTGGTTAGTTTCCTTTCAAAATATCAAGCTCAGAAGTACTAGGAACACATACCCAAATAGAAAAAAAGTTATAAGTTTTTCTACCAGGAGACCCATAGAGTTAAGAGAGATATTACTTTTTAGTCGTTGGAGAGTCTGAATCAACAGCATGTCTGGAACTTGAGGAACTGGCAGCGGGCTTCTTCACATTCTTGAGTGTTTCCATTGTCATCTTCATGAAGTTGTCCAGGACAGCTTCTCTTTCTAGTCTCCTGATTCTCTCATTCTCTTCAGTTCTTCTTTGTTCTTTTCTCTCTTCCTCCTCGCGTTGTCTCCTTAGGTCTTCTTCTTGTTGTCTTTTGGCTTCGAAGCGACGAAATCTTTCTTCTTGTTCCTTTAACCTTTCTACTTCTTCAGCTAACCTCTTCTCTTCCCCCTGTTTGATCGCAACAAAAATCCTGCTGGAGAATTTCTCGATGTTGTCTTGTTGAGCAGCAAGTATTGCGTCTTTTACTTCGGATACTAGGTTGGTAACTTTATTGTGCATGATCGGTACCATTTTTTCTTCAATGCTCCGTCCTACAATGGCATGGATAAATTTCTGGAGGTCCCTCTGATAAGTGCCGGAGCTCAAGGGCTCAATTGTCATGAATTGGGGTGTCTCTGATAGCACTATTTGATTCTCGATGGACGGCATAGAGATTGTGGTAACGAATCCTTGAGTCGAGGTGGATGGTTGATAAACATGAGTTTCTTTAGTAGGTGCATGCTCCCTTTTCTCTTCTTCTTCTTCAATTAGAGGGGAGCACAACCTAACATTTTGCATCTTGGAAGATGTGTTGGCAATTTGAGCAAGGATTTGTTCCATAAATTCCAACATCCTCCTCCTCTCCTCTTCTTTCTTGCATGTGGTACGTTCTTCGACTACTTTATTCTTCAATTCTTCAGCTGCAATCATCTGTCGTCTAGTGGAAGGAGATTTAAAGTTCTGGGCGAATGGTGGAGAGTCTTCAACAACATATTCGGACGGTGGCAGCGAACGATCTCCAGCGGCTAATCTATGAGCCCTGATCTTCAACAGTTTTGCAGCTACCTGCTTCTCTGTATACTATTGTTTGGATGTCTGATCCATCCAATCTTCTGCCCATTCTTCTTCACTCCTCCAGTAGTTGAGACCCATCCTAGCCATGACGATTGAGCGGTCCTCCTAATGCAGTTCATGAGTGGCATAGTCAAAGAAGCGACATCTCTTGAACTCTGTTCTCAACCATTCTTGATCGGACGACTCGCCTTCTAATTCAGCAGAATGAATTCTGGACTTCTACGGCAGCTTGAGTGTTTATGAAAGTACAAACATCTTTTTCCGAAGAGATGAGATCATCGTTCTCCTCATCCCTTACTGTGACAGGAGGACACCAGTGTGCAATCCTCTTTGCTTTGTAGTTCCTGTCAGGCAATCCTTCCATGGGCACTCGTATTGTTTCTTCTTGGAATACAGATTCTCCATCTGTGACTGTACCTGCATCTTCCTCATCATTAGAGCTAGGAATATCACTGAAGGATATACCTGAGACTTCTGGAGAGCTGGGAATTAGAATGCGTCTTTGCCATATGGATTTAATGGTTCTCTCAAGCACACTTGTAATATCAGCAGCAGTATTCCACCCTGGAATTGTTGATGGGTCCATTCCCAATCTGCGTAGATATTGTTCATTCCTTGCTCGCACACTGGCAGTAAGCTCTGCTTGTAGTCGTGCTCGAGTATCATATTCATGGAGGTAGTTGCCTCTTTAGGGATTGATGTCTCTTCAGCAGTTGGTGCTTCAACATCCTGTGTGTTGCAGGTTGCGATCATTATCTGCTGGACGTCTGCTGGTATAGCTACCTCTGGTTGCAGTGAACCCTTGTTTTCTTGGTTTTCCCTAAGACTAGCATTCTCCTTCTCTGCTACCTTGTCTTCTGAATCTGTAACCGGGATCTGGTCTGTCTCTTTTACTAGATCAACTTATGTCAAAATTGCAACAATCTGGCTTCCTCATTGTGCAGCCAGTTGTTCCTTCTCGATGTCTTTTTCTACAACAGAACTGCTTTCATCTAGCACAGCAGTCTGTATCAACCTTTTCTAGGAAAAAGTCTTCAGCACTTATGCTTCCCCCTTGATCAGTGTCGGGCTGAATTGGTATAACATCAAAACTCCTTTCTCGTTGACCTGGAGACTGCAATCTTCTGGATTCTTTCATGGCTTCTTTCATCTGTCTTTTCTCAAGATCAATGGTTGATTCGACTTCTTCAGCAATGTGACCTTGCTTTTCCCTTTGTCGGCTTGTGCCTTTGCAATATCCCTTCGAGTAATGCAACCTGTTTCTTCTCCAGCTTTAATCTTAGCATTGCGCTCTGCATTGCTTTCCATGACTTCTTCATATCGAGGGTCTCTTTCCTCAAGAGTCATCTACAATCTGAACTTGTCGTAGTCTCTCTGTTCTTGTGCCCTTTGAAGCGCTCTCTATTTGTTGCCTCTTCTTTTGTGAATCCTTTTCATCGGAAAATTCAAGCCTTCACTTTGCGGTTGAATTTGTGAGTTTAGTTGTCGTTTCCTTGATGACATTTGGGATTGGTAGAGAAGTATCTACCTATGGCATTGTGAGAAGTATCTACTTATGGCATGGTTTGATCGTTATCATCTGCTGGCTTCTTCCATCTCTACTGAGAGCTTCCCTTCGAACTCCTCCTCTTTGCAGTAATTTGTTCAAGGGGTTTTCTAGGTTCTTGTGATGGATTCTCGACCAAGTTTTCAAGTTCAGTGAACAGGGCATCATTTTCTGCTTTTCGCCTCTCTTCTTCAACTTCTGCAGCGGTAAGCGGAACTTTAGTAGGCATGAACACATTTCCTTGATGTGTATCCTCTTCGTCAGAGCATGGATCATGAGGATTGGCATTGCTCTTTCCCTTTGGAATCAAGGGATCTTTAAAACTCTTCGGTGGTTGTTGTTTCCTTGTTGGGGGTATGTAGTCTGAGTAGATGAAATCCTCACCGCGGCTGCGATTTCCTTCTGGTATGATTCCCTCCAAAAATGGCTTATCTTCAATCCAAAGCCCACATCTTGAGTGAATGTATGATCTTTCTTCACACTCTTGTTTTAGTAGACATGTGCTAGCTATTTGGAGTGGATGAACTTCGCCCAATTTCCACGAATTTGACCTTCAACTGCCATCATAAGAGCAAACTTCTTAGCACTTAGTTCAGAATGCGAACCAACTTCGCCTACTAACATCCTTATGACAACCTGTGCTAAGCTCTTCATCGGCTCTTCTAGTGACCGTAGCGGTGCAACTATCTTCCATGGCTCTTTGAAGGATTCTGTCTTCCATCGCATCCATCTTCTTTCCATTTTGGCTTCATCATTGATTTTGTAGTTAGCGACGTCTTCTCCATCGTTCTGAAGTCCGTACTTCTTCTCCAAAACTTCTGGGCATACCACAATCTTGATACCCAAAAAACTTGTGGTGAAGGAGTTCTCTTCCTTATCAAATACTGCGTGAACGAAGAATTCTGCGACTATGTGCAGACGAAATATCTCGGGTTCCACGAACAGATATCTTTGCAGGTTCTCTCGGTCCAATTTACCTATGAGAACTTCACATCAATGCTTTCTAAATAACGACTCATAGAGTATCTTGTCCTTCTTAATTTGAGCGGCTCTCCTCTGCTCGTGGGTGAGTTCCCCGGTCACGTTACCATTACTTATGGCAACTAGGCGATAGTAGGAAACAAATTCATCAATATCCTCTGTTTTGTAGATGCCTGTGAATGTTAGTTGAAATTGTTCAAGATCATCGGGCATGTTGGGTCGTCGGGATAAATCTGCAGGGGAACTGGTGCAGTTGGAAGATTTTGCCATTGATGCTTCTCCTGAAAGTATTTGAAAGTGTAGTGCAAAAGAAATTTTGAAATTAGAAGATATAGAAGTGTTAGAGTTTATAAAAAAATTCCCAAACCAAATTTCCTATATACGATCCCAACTAACAGGCTTTACTGTGAGCTGTTGGATCTCCCCTTCTGATATGGATGAATCGACGGTTGGGAAGTTGGTGACGGTTCGTCTTACATCCCATGAAATTTAAACTTTGGGCGTGGCTGACATGTCTGAAGGGATTCGTTAACTGAATCACGAAGTCCGTTTGCCAAGATCGATAATTGGAATATCAAAATTAAATTGCTATGCCTATGATTATTCCTAGCATGCTCCTATTGATTCTGCATAAGGGGGTTTATGCGGAATACCTGGATTGTACAAACCTAAAGAACGAGTGCGCAGAGATTTGATCTTGATCTCTAAATCTATGAAAATTTATAAGTAATTTTAGAAAACAAGAAGGAGAGAGAAGAATGAAGATGATCCTCCTGATCTGATCTTCTAATCTGTATCCCAACTCAATCCGAATATTTGGTGAAGATTCCCTTTGGATTCCTTGCCTGGTTGAGAAGCAGAATTTCCTCCTCATTTCTCAGATCACAGTTGATCACCACAGCTCCCAAAATATTGTTTGCTGTGTGCAACATATGATCTTGTGGGGTGTTGTGATCCGAAGAACCGAGGCCTATTTATAGGAAAATACTGGACTTCTATTGGGCCTGAGTTTTCATGGGCTAGACCAGGGACCAGAATGCAAATAGCAAATATGGCCTATCAATTAATTAATTCTCATATTCAACCCAGAATATAATTAATTAATTAATATTGACTCATTCCACCAAAGAATCCATATTGTCCTACCTATTTGCTACCATGTTTTGAGGTACGGGTTTCATGGGCTCGGTTTATCCCCACATTTAAGGTTACAAACATTCGTTAATTAATTTAAGCTCTGACAAGCTATTGAATGAATTAACATCTTATATTCGTGAGTCAATCCACTCAAACCTTTTCACTTATGCTTGAACTTAATCAGCCTGCAGGACTTTAGCATAACGAACCTTTTGAGCTGCTCAGGCAATGTCACCATCCTATACTGGATGTGGTTACCTAGTTCCAGTACCAGACAATCAAACACGAACTGTTATCATCCAAGATATAGATATACAAGCTCAATTAGAGCCTTTCACTGCAACTCAAAGTGATACACAATCTGCATATATTTCCTTACCTTCATTTAGGCTTAGGATCTCATCAAGCCATAGAGATCTAGATTCTTTTAATATCAGATAAAATAATCGATCTCGACTTAGGTCCTTATCAATGGGTGCCCCACATGAGCATACCAAGCCATCCAAGATAAGATGCTTATTACCGCATATGCTGCAACCTACACCGACTGTTTATCCTGGAACAATCTCAGCTGTGATAACTATTTATATCTCGCTAAGTCAAACGATCCATACTATCTGATGTGATCTACTACACACTGTATGATCTCCATACCGACGAGATTAGAGGATAATTGCATTTACGACACATATTTGTTAATTCAGACAGGAGATGAACATACAACATTTATGATTCCCAATATATTAACCAATCAACCTTGTACATAATATACCAATCATAATGCTTTCAGTATATAAATCCATCAATCTCCCACTTATACAGGTGCTTTCTAGAGTATAACACGTCTAAACTAATCTAGCTATTACATCAATCATTCTACGTGGCTGGCTTTGCCCTCAACCCAAGGTTACGTACATGCATCTCGTAGACCTTCTGAGGCAGAGCTTTTGTGAATGGATCTGCTAGATTATCTTTTGTATCAATCTTCTCTACTAGCACATCACCCTTTGCTATGATTTCTCGTATAATATGGTACTTCCTTTCATTATGTTTTGTTGCTCTGTGAGTTCGTGGTTCCTTTGAATTAGCCACAGCTCCTGAATTATCATAATATACTGTGATGGTCTTGGACAGCTTAGGAATCACGTCCAACTCCAGAAGGAAGTTTGAAAACCATACTGCTTCTATCGAAGCTTCAGAAGCTGCATCATATTCTGCTTCCATGGTGGTGTCGGCAATGCACTTCTGCTTTGCACTCGTCCATGATATGGCCCCACCTCTCAATGTAAACACATAGCCAGAGCTGGACTTCTTTTCGTCTCGGTCTTCCTGGAAATCAGAATCCGTATAAGCCACATGGCATAACTACTCACACTGATAGACGAGATAATAGTCTCTAGTCCTTTTCAGGTATTTGAGTATGTGCTTTACCGAGGTTGATATGAGCATAAAATGACCTTTATTTCGATGTTTGTGCATGCATGTTTGCGTTCATTTTACTCCTATATCATATGTTTTTGTCTTCTTTTTGTTGTGTTTTCGTGTTTTGTGTGTTTCGGATGGTGTAGGTTAGGTTTTGGGCATAATTCAACATTTTTAGCTTAGTTTTGGAGGAAAATCGCCAAATCCTGAAAATGCAGGGAGATTCTGCAAACCCGGGGAGATCCTGAAAATCTTGGGAGATCCAGAGCCGGATCGACCGATCCAGAGCCATACAGACCGATTAAGATTTCGATCAACTGATCCTGATAGTTCAGAGGCAAATTCTGATCGATCCTACAGATTTTGGTCAATCCGTGCTGTTCAGAGGCATATTCCGATCGATCCTGCAGATTCCAGTCGATCCGTGCTATTCAGAGGAATATTCCGATCGATCCTGATCCATCTTGGGCGATCCAGAACAGGCTGTCTTGGCAGTTTTTCATTTTGAAAGCATTTCGATCGATCCTACACAAGACCGGGCGATCCGAGGCTCTAGGAACTCATTATAAAAGGGGGAAATTCGCATTTGTGAGGGGGTTGGACACTTTGTACATACTTGTGGCGGTTTTCACTCTCAAAAATCACTTCCTACTCACATCCATCCATCTATTAAAGGGGATCTTCATCCAAATCTATCCAATTGATGAAGAACATGAAGAATCAAGTGTAGATCAAGGCCAAGGATCCAAATTGATGAATTTGAAGTTTTCAATCTATTTGTAATGGCTAAGTTTTAATTTTCTATTCAATTGCACTTGATCAAAGGTATGTATGGATAAATCCTTGAGGATGTTGGTGGATTGAAACATTGAATTGAGTTTTTGATGCTTAGATTGTTGTTTACCTCCATTCAATTGATTGCGCTCACTTGATCCTTTTCCTAAATCACATAGTGTAGGCATTAACCCGCTATATGAGTGATAAACACCAATATTGCAGCCAATACGCGGATCTAGGTGTTGTGAAAAGTGTTGATGCATATAGGTTTTGATCCAATCCCTGTGCGGAGATTGCCTATAGGTCGATTACCTACGGTCTATTTGGAGTGGAATTAGATGCTATAACGTAACTGTTTATGTGTTTAATTTCATCTACTCTTATTTCACCTGTACTAAGGGAGATAGGAAGTGTAGGGTAGGTTGATCATCTTTGATTGGATTAAATGATTGTTCGCATCATTCAAGTCAATTTCATAGATTCAATGTGGATATCTTACCAATGACCTTCATTCTTAGATTGTTGAATTCAATACATTGAGTTTATGCTACAATTGCATAAGATTGTGGAAGAGATTTGTTAAATGTTGATAAGATGCATGTCTAGTTAAAGCCTTCCTAGTTAGATTAACTTTTTGCCTAGGATAAATCAACACTCAACGACTTATTTCGTAACTAGATACAATCGCAACTCTTTACTACCTAGTACTCTAGCTGGCGAAGGAAGAAGGACCTGGATTTCAAAAATGTTATTCTTGGGTAGCTAGGAGTTTAATTTGATTGATCTTTTTGCGACATCAAGTTTTGGCGCCATTGCCGGGGACTTTATTAAGTAGGTTGCTAGATATTTGAGTTGCTCGTAGTCTAGGTGTTTGATCTTTTGTTTGTTAGATTTTTTTCTTTAATTTTTAACTTGTTTTGTTGTTGGTTTGTGATTGAAGCGTTTGGATCTTTGTAGGAGTGGAAAGATCACAAAGCTCGGTTGTATGAAGTGGAAGCTAATATGGAGAATCAAAGAGGAGTGAATGCGGAAAGACTTGATAATTTGCAAAGGCAATTAGAGGAGATGAAGACAAATATGCTAGAGAGACAAAGGCCACAAAGGACACTCCGAAGCGTGTATGAAAAGATGTGGGAAAATTATTACCAATGGTCGGGAAACGAAAGAGAGTTCCAACCAGTGAAAACAGTAAAAGGACTAGTGAAGATGATTGGTAGAAAAGCCAATTAGATTTAATGCAAGAAAAACTTAGGTTGTTCAGGAGTTCAAATAGGAAAAGTGAGGATGTCAAGGAAAGAAAATGTGAGGAGAATGAGAAGATATTTGAGGACACTCAGAAGCAAGAATCGACCATTGCCAAGCCAAGGGGTGAAACAAAGCAAGAGGAGAAATCTTTGCAAGAAGAACTCAAAGAAGAGAAGATAGTGGTGTTTCAAGGAGAAGAATCAAGGAAAGAAGGTAAAGAGTTATCTCAAGAAGAGGAAGAGGATGAAGGCACCAAGGAGGAGTCGCAAGTCATTGAAAGTGAGAAGAATGGTGCTCTTGAGATACCTTCACTTCAGGAATTGCAAAAAGTCCCAGCCTTGGTACAACAAGATGAAGAAGAGCAAAATGATGAGGTAATTATGTCAGGGGGTTTTAAGTGGCGATATGGTGCTTAACTTTCCTTCATTAGTGATAGAAAAGAGGGAAAAATAGACGATTCTAGAAGAATTAGTGAATGGATCTTGTGATTTGATCGGAGAAGGAGGTGATAAGGAGTCAAAGATAAATCCAAACGAAGAACAAGTCGAGACTTATATAATTTGGATTAGGTTGGATGATGCCTTAGAGATCAAATCGGAAAAGAAATTACCACCTTTGACTTTTTAGTTTGTTAAGATTGTCAATGTTTTTCGGAATGATGATAGGGGTGAAAGAAACATTGCCATTGATAAGTTGCTCCCGAGTAAATGCCGAACAAGGGAGAAAGGTATCTTAAAAATCCACAAGATTTTTTACAATGGATGACATGGTAAGGTCGTCTAGCTACCGACATAAATGGAAGCGCTTGTTGGGAGGCAACCCAACAAATTTTTCTTTCTTTTGTTTTAATTTTTGCCTAGGTAATTTTCTTAATATTTCTTGTTGGTTTGTAGATTACTTGGTTGACAAGTGCTAGGGGGAGAGTTTGGAGCGTGGGGAGTGACAAGCACCGTGTACCTATTTTCAAACTTAGTCTCACTTTACTAAGTTTGGGGGGATGTGTCGGTTGCTGGTGTTTCGGTTTACTCTTCTCCTCTTTTACCTCCTTCATCTACTTTAGTTTATTGAATAATTTTCTCCTTTGATGATGGATATAGAAATTGATCTCATTTGATACGATATGATTTATATTTTTACTTGGGATTTGGATGAGGATGAATGATTGATTAATGGCATTTGGAATGTTTGGTGGTGCTAATGGAACAATGCTTGATTTATATAGATTTTGGATTGTGGAATGTTTGGTGGAAAGAAGGTTGGATGATTTGGTTATGTATGGAAGTATTAATTTGTTGGTATGATTGACTACTTCCTATTTGGTTTGATTTGTGGAATGATGAATGGATTGGTTTTGTGCTAGTGGATAATGATGTATATTTCTTGATTGTTGGTTTGTGGTTTGATTGGTGGAAATGAGAACTTAATGATATGAATTATGCTAAAAGTTTGGTGGTGTTTTGTGTTTATGTGAGTAGGTACATAAGGCATTGGAGAAGCGGTTTGATTGTGGCTACCGATGGGTAACACATTTTATCGTTCTCTTGTCATTTAGATTTGTTGCATGTTAGTTGTTTTTTTTGGATTGTTTATGTGCTTGTGTGTGTGTGATGAACCCAAAATAGGCTTGAGATTGGACCATGATTTACTAGGTGAAGCTTGAATTTTACCTCAACCTATGATAGGGCGAAATCTCGTTGTCAAAGCATGTCTAAGTTTAACTTTTGAATTGTCGAGTTTTGTGTTTGGTTAATGCATGGGACTTGACAAAAAGCCGTGAGTGTTGAGCCATGATATTGTCATATCTATTTTGTTTGAGAGAGGCGAGATTGAGAGCGAGACATCAAGAACTTGCAACTATTCTCGATCTATTAGCGTGAGTATGTGACTAGAAAATGATATTAGGCCGTCGATTCCTAGTCCTACCTTACACATCGGGAGTATAAGGTGTTTATAATGAACTTTATTTGCCTTTCATATCTTTGACCCCCGTGATTGAGCTTTATTGGAGAATTTTCTTTGATATTATTAGGTACAAGTTTGGGGGGAAAAGAGAATGAGGGTGAATACGGTGATGTGAGTTGGGGTGGGAATTGATGTAAATCCTAGAAAATAGGCACCCACATGAAAAAATGAAGGAAGGTGCCAATGAAAAAAAAAGAGAACAGAAAAAGAGAAAAAGAAAAATGAAAAAGAAAAAGAAAGAAAGATTTGAGAATGGAATAAGCCTCGAGTTTAGTGGTTGATGATAACGTTTTTGGGGGGTTCTTGGGAAATAGAGGAGTTTAGTTACTTTGGCCTTAAACCACCTACCTATTAGTTAGCCACATTATAACCAAAGCAAAGACCTTTTTGATTCTAGGAGCTAACTCATTGTAGTACAGTGGTGAGAATGGATGCAAGCCTATGGAGATTGAGCTCGATATCTTGTGATTGAGTAACTCTCATTGTCCCTAAAACACGTGAGGGAGTGATTTCATTTCTTTCATCCATATTTGATAAGTGGTTTGAGTCCTTAGCATTAACCATGTCACAAAGTTAGGTGATAATCTCATTTGATTAGGACATGCTAAGATAATCAAGATGAGCTATGAGGTGATTTTTCGAGGTAGAATGATTGCTTTACTTTGTTTTGATTGAGGTCAATCAAAGGTTCAAATTTGGGAGATTATGATATGTGCATAAAATGACCTTTATTTCGATGTTTGTGCATGCATGTTTGCATTCATTTTACTCTCATATCATATGTTTTTGTCTTCTTTTTGTTGTTTTTTCGTGTTTTGTGTGTTTCGGATGGTGTAGGTTAGGTTTTGGGCATAATTTCACATTTTTAGCTTAGTTTTGGAGGAAAATTGCCAAATTCTAAAAATCCAGGGAGATTCTGCAATTCCTGGGAGATCTAGTGCCTGATTGATCGATCCAGATTTGGATCAATCGATCCAGATCCAGACAAACCGATCAAGATTTGGATCGACCGATCCTGGCAGTTCAGAGGCAAATTCTAGTTGATCCTGTAGATCCCGGTCAATCCGTGATGTTCAGAGGCATATTCTGGTTGATCCTGCAGATTCCGATCGATCCGTGCTATTCAGAGGTATATTCCGATCGATCCTGATCCATCTCGGGCGATCCAAAACGGGCTATCTTTCAAGTTTTTCATTTTCAAAGCATCCCTGTTGGTCCCGATTTACCAGAGTCATCGTGTTTAAATAGAAAACACGAAATGCAGCGGAAGTACTTAAATCTTTATCTTGCACTTAATCTTGTATTAATGTTTAGCTTTAAGTTCAAGTAGTATTAGATTGTTTCAAGATATACACTAGTAACTTGAAGTTACTAGGTTTCAAAAAACAAACAGAAAACAATAAAACAGTAAGTGACACAGAGTTTATAGTGGTTCGATCAATAGACCTACGTCCACTCCTAAGCCAAAATGCTAATAATTCCACTAAAAAGATATCAGAATACAAGGATTCGCAAACACATGAAACAGGTGGTGAACTTTCGAAGCAGCTACTGCACAGCTATCCTCCGTTATCCTTCTTCTTTTCAGGTGCAGCTCCGGCTGAGTCAAGGGCACACCTTCGTAAAACTCGCCTTTACTACTTTTGGAAGTTTTAGAGTTTCTTCCGAACTTTCCTTCAATTTTGGCTAAACACCCGTCCTAGTCAATCGCTTTTCAGAGAATTGACTGCTGGATGCTTCCAAGATTGGAAGGTATCCCAATGATTGAAGATTCTTGATCTAAGTCAAACAATATCTTCAATGAAGTGTCAGATAATCAATGGGGACACTTCGGTAGTTGAAAGCTTTGAATACTTTTCGAATGTTGGCTTTCAACTGACTGCTCTCTAGCTTTTCGATTTTGTCTTAAGAATCTCATGTTCGAGTATGAGTTTGTTGTATTGAATGAGCAATTGTGTCTCTCTCTGTTTAGACTTCGCTTTTATATCTGGAGATTCAAACTTTGAATCTCCAGACCCGTTAGACACAACGGTTCTTTATCCAAGAGAGGTTACTTGTTTTTTCCACCTTTCTGTCTTCGTACAGTACTTATCGACCTACTTCGGGAAGGCTCTTGTCCTTGGTTGTACTTTTTGTTAGAACGAGTGTCTTTTGCAGGTCTCTGCTAAGTATCTCCTTGCTAGGCATTTTATCGGAAATGCTAGGAGTACTCTGCTAGGCATCTTGATTGCTAGGCTCTTTTTAGCAATCTGATCCTTTGATTTGCTGACATCTTCAGCAGATGTAGCTATACCACTGTAGTCTTCTGTTGATTGCTATTTCTAAGCAGACTGTTTTGAATGCTATTGGATGTTGACTCCTTTAGCATTCTGCTATCGCTTTGCTTTTGTCTGCTGCGTAAATCCTTCTAGCAGTCTTTTCTTCGACAAACGAATGCTAATGCCTTAGCAATCTCCTTCTTCGCATTTGACTGCTAACTCCTTTAGCAATCTCCTTCATCTGCTAGGAATACTTCTAGCAATCTAATCTATTACAACTCAATATTTAGCTTATACAGGACATTACAAGAGTTGCTAGACTATACTAGAATTCACTAATTGATCGACCAACAACTAAGGCTTTGATTCAACAAAACCTATTACAAATTTGATCCAAAAGGGAGAATTACAAAAATAATTCCCAACAATTTCCCCCTTTTTGGTGCGATCAAAGCCTTCTATCGATTGCTGAGACTTAGTCGAAAAATTCTGAGTTTTACAATTTTTGCTAGACATACTACCTCAGAATTTTACCAACTTAAAGTCCTTAGAAAGATGATTGGTTTTGTTAAAATAAAAACTCCCCCTCAAAATGTGCTGGGAAATATTCTCGCTTAAACCACAAGTAAATGCTGCAAATGTAATATGCTAGAAATCCTAGCATCCATAAGAACAGCAAACATTTACCAACCAATCAGCAACCAGCAAAAACACAGTATCCACATTCAAATTTGTTGAATACACGAAAAGTGTATATCAAGTAATGCACACACAATAAAAATCAGAAGTGGACAATGAGATTTTGTCGCGAATCTGATGATTTCATATATGATTGAGAAGTTTCAGATTACAATGAAATCAATCATAAATTTAAAAAAAAATGTACGAGGCCGGAGAGAGGTTTTATCTTTATGCATTAGAAGCAGGCTTTGACTTGTCAATCGAATCCGGTTTGTTCATTGTCATCGCCATAAATTTATCAATGTATGCTTGGCGAGCCTCCCTCTCCTTTGCTTCCCTCTACAATCTTTTCTCCTTTTGTTCCATCTTGATCACCATTTCCTTTCTCTTCAGCTTCTCTATTTTGAGCTTTCGCTCTTCTTCCTGTCTTGCGAGCTCAGCTTCTTCTTCTTTCAACCTTGCTTTCTCAACAATCCTCTATTCTTCCCCATCTTTGATCGCATAAAAAAAAGTGGCAGAAAAAGATTTGAAGTTTGCAGCTGTCTCTTCCTTATGCTCAGTAATGTCGGATTTCACTTCAGCCACTTCGGTTCTGACTTTTGAGACTTCAGATCGAACCTCGTCTATTTTTCTCCTTATATCTGATGCTCCCACCTCCATTCTCTCAGACATGGTGGACACAACAGATTGTACGACAAGTAGTACCAAAAAAATCATGAAGGAAGGGAAATCATGAGAACTCACTGGAGGAACAAGGAATGATGGAGTTGAAGTCATTACAAGTGCTTGACTTCCAGCAGTGGAAGCCTCCTCCATCACAACATCTGTAACACCATGAGCTTCCTGATAGACAACTTCTTCTTCAAATAAGCGCTGGACTGCTTCCATGACTTGGATGCGTTGAGCTAACCGCCAGACTTTTGCTTCTGCGTCAGCACGTTCAACAGCCTCTGCTTCATCGGCAAGTGCTTGCAAGGCCTATGTAAGGCCTGAGCCTAACTCATTTTCATTTCAAAGGGCAAGGACGGCTAAGCACACCACATCACCTAGGTCTAGCAATGTTAAGCATATCAAGCCTAAGGTCGAGAAGGTGGTGAAGGGTGAAACCAAGAAGAAAATCTTGAAGATCACCAAAATGTGGATTTCTAAAGAAATCATGATCCATGCTAATCCCGAAGGACCTGAAGCTAAACGGGTACCTAAATGAACTTAATTGATTATTTTGCAGGGACATGATCCAAGTACTAAAGCATCTTACATAGAAAATGAATGGATCCTTGATAGCAGCTACTCCGCTCATATGACTGGGAATGAGGGGTTATTTTCAGATATTCAAAGATTCCATTATGGTCCCAAAGTCAAGTTCCGAGACAATAGCGAAGACAAAGTTATTGGAAGAGGGTGCATTAAGCGTAATGGATTGAGAATCATCAACGTAGCATTTTTTCCAACCTGAAGCACAATTTACTTAGCATAAGTCAACTATGCGAGAATGGGTACACTGTATCTTTTGTCAATACTGGTTGTTCTATTGCTGACACTGTTACAGGTGAAGTGAAGCTTAGAGGCATCCGCAAGGGTGGCCTATACATTGTTGATTGGCAGAGTGGTAAACAACACTCATGCTTCTTAGCCTTGAATAAGGAAGAGACAACATGGCTGTGGCACAAGAGGTTTAACCATTTAAATTTTAAAACTATTAACTACCTTGCCAAGAACAAGCTTGTTGTAGGTCTGCCCGCTGAAACACTTCGCAAAGAAGGGGTGCGCAAAGCATGTCAACAAGGAAAGCAGACCAGAGCATCGTTTAAGTCTAATCCTGAGAAGACCACTTCGCAGAGGATCCTAAAACTACTACATATTGATCTTTTCGGCCCTGTCACTCCACCCACTTTAAGTAAAAGGATGTATACTCTTGTGGTGATTGATGACTTTTCCAGGTATACGTGGGTTCGTTTATTGAAGACCAAAGATGAAGTAAAGCTCATTCTACCGGAGTTAATCCTCAAGGAGCGAAACAACAAAGAAGTCAGAGTGAAGAGGATTCACTTTGATAATGGAACAGAGTTCTGTAATGGATTACTTATGGATTTCAATGCTGAAGCTGGTATTGCACATGAGAAGTCCACCGCTAGGACTCCTCGGCAGAATGAACTAGCTGAAAGAAGGAACCGGACGTTGAAGGAGGTCGTTCGTTCAATGCTAGCAGACTCTAAGCTATCTGCTAAGTATTGGGGTGAAGCAGTGATGACGGCCTGCTTTACACAGAATAGGAGTGCTATTACTAGCAGATTTAACAAGACTCCCTATGAAGTGTGCAACCATCGTAAGCCTTCTATAATTCATCTTCGTGCATTTGGTTCGACATGTTATATTCATAACAACGGGAAGTCGAAACTTAATACTTTTTCTCCTAAGTTAGATGAGGGTGTACTCCTTGGATATGGTCATCCTACTCACAAAGGCTATAGAGTATTGTGCAATATTATTTTTGATGAGTCTACTTTAGTGCGCAGAGCCATTAAAGAAAAAGGTGATAGCAATCATGAGACTAATGATGTCGAAATCAATCGTTCTTAAATTCTTTCAAAAATATGTGTGTTGATCCGAGTAAGTCTATGAATGATTGCAATCCTAACCAAACGCACTCACCAGGAGACTAGACTGTTGACCAGACCAGTGATGCTAATGATCATGCTGAGGCCACACCTATTCATTTCAATGATAATCCAGATATCTTGGAGTTGTTCGAAGACGAAGAGGAGGAGACATCAAGGTCAACTCCTAATGATGAAGAAAGAATAGATATTGTTGAAGATCTTGGCAGAGGTGCTGCTGAGATTCCAGCTGCTGAGGTACCTGCTGGAAAGGTTCCTGTTCATGAAGATCCCGTAGCAGAAATTCCAGTTGTTGAAGTACCGGTTGCTGAAGAAGTCCTAGTTGCTGATGAACATGCTGCTGACAATCCAGATGCTGTGCACCAGGCGGGTGCTGAGGATAACGTTGTAGCAGACAATGATCGAGCAGGGGAAGGAAATGCTGGAAGACCAGTTAGACCTACATGGTTGCGCGCTCATTCTCTTGAAGACGTTCTTGGAGACATCAATGATCCTATCCTAACGAGACAAGGCAACGCGATGCTTGCATGCTATTTATCAAATGAGGAGCCAACAAAGGTAGAGGATGCTCTACGAGATCCAGATTGGGTAAATGCTATGCAAGATGAGCTTGCTGAATTCACTCGCAATCACATTTGGGATCTTGTAGATAGACCAGAGCATCAGAACGTTATTGGCACCAAGTGGGTGTTCAAGAACAAGAAGGATGAATCAGGCATGGTTGTCAGAAACAAAGCGCGTCCTGTAGCCAAGGGATATAGACAATGCGAGGGCATTGACTATGATGAGATGTTTGCTCCGGTAGCTCGACTGGAAGCAATCAGGTTGTTTCTTGTATATGCTGCATACCATGAATTCTCAGTTATGCAGATGGATGTTAAAAGTGCATTTCTGAATGGCGAGCTTAAGGGAGAAGTCTATGTTGAGTACCACCAGGATTTGAGCATGGAAATCAAGTATACAGGCTAAGGAAATCTTTATATGGCTTGAAGCAAGCACCACGAGCTTGGTATGGAACTTTATCTAAGTTCTTGCTCGACAATGGCTTCAAGAAAGAGAGATTGATCAAACTCTCTTTCGCATTGAAGATGAAGGGAGCATTCTACTCGTTCAAATTTATGTAGATGATATCATTTTTGGATCAAAGAATCAAGATCTCTGTGATAAGTTCTCCAAACTCATGATGAGTAATTTTCAAATGAGTATGATGGGGAAGATGTCGTACTTCCTTGGACTTCAAGTTCAACAATCCAGTGAAAGGATTTTCATTCATCAAAGGAAGTACACACATGATTTAATTGTGAAGTACTGTCCAGAGAAGACCAAGAGTCTGTGGATTCCAATCAGCACTACATGCATAACAGCTCTTGAGAAAGAAAGGGAATCTGTGAACCCCACTCTTTATCGCGGAATTATCGGTTTTCTGCTATATCTCGCTGCCAGTAGACCGAATATCTCATTTGCAGTTGGATTATGTGCAAGGTATCAGGCTAACCGCAATAAGATGCATCTAGATATTGCGAAGTGAATTGTTAGATACTTAAAGTGTACAGAAGGTCTGGGGATTTGGTATCCAAGAGCCGACAGTCTGATTCTGAGTGGCTACTCAGACTCTGACTTTGGAGGATGCAAAATTGATAGGAAAACTACCAATGGTACTTGTCAATTTCTTGAGCACAAGCTGATCAGCTCGTTCAGCAAAAATAGCATTCGGTAGCCACGTTGACTACCGAAGCAGAGTACGTAGCTGCTGCGAGCTGCTGTTCTCAGATTTTATGGATACGGCAACAATTACAGGATTATGGCATTCCTCCTGAATGTGTACCGATTTATTGCGACAACAACAGTGCTATATGCATCACGAAGAATCCTGTGCATCATTCAAGGACAAAACATATCGATATTCGACATCATTACATTAAAGATCATCAGGAGAAGAAGAATATTGATATTCAGTATATATGCACGGAGGATCAGATTGCTGATATCTTTACTAAGCCTCTAGCATAATCAAGATTCAAGGAGTTATGTATAAAGTTTGGTCTTATGGAGTTATATGATGCTGATGGATGAGATGTTACTCTCATCCTCTGTGGATTTCTCTGATTTCTGGAGGAAATGTGAAAAACATATCTCAACTTTTGCTTACTTGTTGCTGAGTATATCTGCTGAAGAGAAGTCTGCTAGGCCAACATCATAAATGAAGAATCCTTTTTAGATGGTCAGCAGAGATGATGAATCTGCTCAATAGATGGGTCAAGTCAAAGTTTAGTGTGCTTAAGTCTTAACATTTTAATATGCTATTTTTGCCTGGAGAAGTTATTCAAAATCTGTTAAGTTGATTTGCTGAAGTTTATGGAAGTTATGTGAATGCGTGGAAGATGCAGAAGACAAGCGCATCGCAAGAAAAGAAAACATATCTTCATTAAAAAAAAAACATTCTTTCATTAAAAAAAGAGGGAGGTTTACAGCATCTTCAGAAGGGGGAGCGAGGTCTGAAGTGAAAGAAGTTCGTTTCCCTCAGGTTCGAGAGACCTGCAGCTATTTCTGGATACTGTTGCTCCAGCAACCAGCTCAGTTGCATGCCACACGGGAGGGACACCGACGGATAGAAGGCGACGCAGTCCCAGATGTCCTCAAAGATGAAGGATTCCCAGTCTACTTCTGCCCTATCGTCCATGGCCATCATGGCCCTCCAGACCTCGGGGGAGAAGGAGAGGTCATTCTCGTCGTAGCCGACGACCATGTTATGGATGAGGCAGAACATCACCCAGTATGGAGTCTGGAGCTCAGTAGCCGAGGCCGTCGGGTTGAACTCAAACAAGGGAGAATGCCTCCACATCTCCCAAGACGACCACTCGGGGGCAATCTCCCTCGTACGATAGTCCATAACTGATAAGGGACCCCGGCGAAGGCCGAAGTCCCGAGCGAAGGATGCGGTTGTCCAGCGGACGAGTCTTCCTTTAAAGACACCATAGATGGCGTCTTTCTCCTGCTCACATGAGCGCAGGAATTCCTGGAGGTGAGCCTCCTGGAAGTGGTGAGGAGTGGAGCAGACGAACTGCTCAAGGCCATTTTGGTGGATGGCGGCCATCACCTCCTCGGCCACCATATAATCAGACTCATATTCCGTGTACAAGCCTGACTCGTTGAGTATCTGGTTCCTCCTGATATCGATTCCTTGCGGTGAATAAATGTTTACAGACGAAGTTTTTTTTTTAAGATTGCTAGGAAGAGTAAGAGTTGAAAGGAGAAATGTGAAGATGAAGATCACAACCAAGGATGGTATTTATAGGGAAAATGATGATCCTATTCCCTCATAATGACTGACTATAAAATCTTTCAGAAGATCACAACGATTCATTTCATCTCTCGTAATTCAAAGCGTCGTGAGAAGAGGAATCAACAAGTGTGCATGGAAGGTCTAATCAAGTCAGCAGAAACGAAGGGGGTCATGTCAGCGAAAAGCTCGAGATACTCTTTATTATTTTGAATGCTGAGTCCTAGCAGATTTTTCAAAGTATGCTGACAAATCCAGGAAGAGGAAGATAGCACATCTTTTGGTAATCTGTGGCTGCTAAACTACAGTACTTGCTGCTGTCCACGATGCCAATCTGCTGAGTCAATGGTCTTAGAAATATCTAAATTCGAGGTGGGAAGACTCAATTTCAAACTTGATGTGACTTCATGTGGTGCATTTAATGCACGCAGACGGCTGCGTCAAGTGAGAAGGTGCCACGTCAACTGCACTCGAGTTTTTTCGGAAGCGTGGGAGGCCATACGTAAGGACGTGATAATCCTGAACCGTTGATCTAATCTTTCGCAGAATTTCCCTCAACCGTTGGATCTTACATCTAAAGGTATAAACTTAAACCTTTCTCTCTATTCATGTTTCTTTCATTCAAAACCCAGAACAAAATCCCAAAGATTTTCGAACCTTCAATCTTTCATCCCTCACTCAAAATTTTTCTCCAATTATTTATGAAACCCTACATTACAATCCATGGCTACCAACCCTAAATCTTCCTCCACCAACAATCCTGAAACAAGTACTGCGCCTACATCTTTATTTCAACCTCCTACATTTATATTCCCACCAATTTTGGGTTCAACGCTGCATGAACGACATGCACCAAGATTCACGGGAATCATGAAGAAGGAGGACATTGATGACTCCATTCCCTATGAGCAGCTTGTTATTTTGGCTCGGAAGAAGGAGCAGTCCGGCCATAGCATGGAACAGAGGAGGATAGCCCAAATCATGAAGGACCGGATTTTGTACATGCCTCTCGCTCATGCCCACATTCCAGACTGGATAATGGAAATCCTAGACAGCGAGCAGGTAATCAAATATTTATCTGCTAAACCCTTACATTTTTATCCGCACATGGTATCGAAATTCTATGCTAGGGTTGTGATGAATAATGATGGAAAATCGTTCAAAACATGTGTATATGGGAATATCATTGAATTAAATGCATAGTTGCTTGCTAAGATATTTGGACTTCGAAATCGTGGAGAACGCATATCTCAATACAAAGTGAATGATATAGCGGAGATGGAGAGGAGATGTAATTTGTGGAAAAAGCTAGGTGATTTGAAGGATAGGAAATGGCAGACTATAACATTTAGGGTAGCTACTCCCATCAACACCTTAAAGGATGATTTCAAAATCCTTGCTGAATTGGATATCAAAATGCTCCAGTGTGATGCTGGGTCGTATTCAGAACTCTCCGCCAAGAAATATGCAGTTATGATGGCTCTCTGATAAGCTCATTATTTCACTCACTTATCTATATTATATTTATACTATTATATGTAGCTTTATTGAGTTTATATATATATTTCATGCATGAATCAATATTAGGTGGTTTTAGGTGTATTTTGATGTTTATGCAGGTTTTTAAGCCTAAACCCACGAGAAAACCGTTCCGAAAGCAGTGATGTGTAAGTGTAGCAGTGAAGAGTTCTTCCACAAGAGGAATTCGGGCTATTGGCTCATGACAATGGATGATGCTTTGAGTTAGCTCTCCAACGCAACTGAAATCGGGTCAATCGGAGTTCGGAAGAGGAAGTTATGGCCAAAACCGTGAGACCGCGCAGAAGGGGCGAGAAGCTGCGTCAACAGACACCAATCAGCATCGATCGATGGTGATTTGGAAGCCACGTCGATCAACGGGGATGCCGCGTCGATCGACGTGGACCTGCTGGCGCGGGAAATTGGCTGAATTTGAGTTTTTTCATATCTTTAGCCCTAGATTTGATTTGATACACCTCCACCTCTATATATAACTTTGTAAATTCGATTTTTGAGAATCCCCAAGCTTTCCCAATCATTCCTCGTTCCAGATTTCAGATTTTAGAGATTCCAAGAGTTTTTAGATTTATGTTTGAAGACATATTTTTGTGGGAAGACATTCCAATCCAAGTTTTTATGCAATTCAGGTTTTATCTTTCTATGATGAATATTACTTTGAATATGTGTAACTAATCTCTTCCTCAGATTCTGGGGTTTCGAATTATCAATGTATACATGTTCGATTAATTGAATTATTTTCCCTTTCCCTTCGTAGTTTGTGAAATCTGTGCTTATTCATAATCTTGATTTGCTGATCACATCTTAGGATTATCTAGTTGATTACTTGAGACGTAACTGTGATAGTTTTCAATGGAAAGAGATTTTCACAATATAATCTGATTTCTTGTCGTAACTGAAGGAGATTGATTGTAGGAATAAATCTATAGATCTTTGGAGTTAATTAATTTATCTTGAGACCGAGCGGAGATAGGTAATTAATTAATCTACTTTACGAATTATCCAAGAAAGAAGTTCGTAATACTTTTCTGATGTTTCACTACGAAGAGGAATTAAAATTGGGAATTAATCGATTCATTCATACATGTCATACTTGATAGGTAGATATCCCTGGAATCTGTGCTTCTCTTGTCTGAAAAGCTTTGTAATTTCCTGTTTAATTTGCATTAGCCAGTATTGCGATTTTCAAAACAACCAAAACTTTTCAATTGATTTTCCTGACCAGTATTTTGAGAACTTACGATTTAGTACTTAAGGTTTTTCGTTGCTTCATTCCCCTGGATCGATAACTTTAGGGTTTACAAATTTATTTGCCACTATTTCTATAATTAATCTGTAGAAATTACAGTGACCACTCTCACAGACAAGGTGAAGGGAAATTGGGCTGAGTTCTTTTGTGAGCGATGGGTAGAGCATGCTAGAAAGAACGATCATATGTCGATAGATGAGACATTCTCTTCGAATGTCAACTTTGGATTGAAGATAAGCAAATTTTTGGAGATTATCATGCCAACCAAGAAAGTTGATCAGGGTGTGAAGTTGCTCTTTACGGACTTCATCCCTATAACGAAGAAGGAAGCCAACCCCCTTGATTTTAAGATTCCGAAGAAATTGACTGGCAAGAAAAATGTAAATGCTGACAAGCCTACTTCCGTTGAAGTGGTGGATGAACGCTCCTTGGGTCAACAAGTATTACAACAAGCCACTCCTTTGACCGTTGAGGAAGTTGTTGTGCTGACCAAGAATGCTGAAACAGAGCAGTGCTTTCAGCAACTTGAGAAGATTGTGGAGCTTGGTGATCTGCCAACTGAGAAGATAGACGAAATCATGACCAAGGAAGCTTCCAAGCAATCGACACTCATTCTGGGTCAGATTGCCCAACCAACTCCAATGGGGCAGAAAACAGAGGTTGGAACTACTGGGAGGAAGAGGACTCGTAAACACTTCTTCAGGACTTCTGATTTCTAGGAAGAGGAAAAGAAAGGAGCAGCAATGGAAGAAGCTAGGAAGAAAGCTTCTGCTGAGCAAGCTGCTGAGAAAGAAACGATTGACAACACACCTTTGTCTTCTAAATGTCTTGAGGATCGTCTCAAAGGCATTAGGGCAATCAAGAAGAAACGAGACACTGAGAAGAAGATATTGGAGACCAAACAGTACAGGAAGGAAGTTGACAGGATCACTTTTAAGGCCAGAGATCTGAATTTTGAGCAAGTCAAACAATCTCATGATGAGCGTAAGGTTCGAAAGAGACCTATTGGTAAGACAGTGGAAGAGGAAGCTGCTGAGACATTGGACAAAGCAGCAAAGAAAAGCAAGTTAGCAGTTGACACTGCTGAGAAAGGAAAGACAAAGGAAGGTGTTCTAATCCTTGTTGAAGTCGATGCAAGTGAAAAGATTGTACCCGGTGAGGAAGCTATGTCCGATGCGGAGTTTACTGAGCTGCTTCAATCTGGCACATTAAATGCTAAAGAGCATTCCAAAGGGACAAAGGTTCAATTTCGCGAACCAGTTGAAGGACCCAGCCACAGCAGTAGCTCAGAAGAGGTCGTGCCACTTAGGATGGAGGATGTCATGCCCCCCAGAGATAAGAATGCTGAGTCATCAAGAGCCGGAAAGCAGATCGAAGATACAGCTGTCTCTGCTGAGAAACCTTCCGCTGAGAAAGAAATTCTTGTATCTGCTGAGAGACCTTCTGCTGAAGAAGTGGCTTCGAGACATGCTGAAGGATCTGTTGCCGCTAAGAATATGAGTGTGGAATCGGCTAAGGGACTCAATGTTGCTAAGGAGACACTTGCTGTTGCTGCTGACAACGCACAAGCAGAGGAAAGAATGGAGGATGAAATATCTTATGCTGGAGATTTGGATGAATCCACATGTTCTTCAGGCTCCGATTCAGAAGACGAATCCAGTGAGGTATTTGATGCCAAAATTCTCCGACAGTTTCCCACTGCCAAAAATGAAGTACTAAGGATTCCATATCATGGATTGCCTGCCAAACTCTTTCGCTCGAAGAGAGTAGCTTAATGGTGCGTAGCCGTCTCCCTTGACGACGACTTGAATGCTGATCTCCGTGATTGGGGTGTTGAGATCATGGCATTTGTCAATGAAGAAGTCAAGAGGGACATTGCCGGGGTGTTCTATGTTGAAATAGATGAAACAACCGATGAAGGCAAGCTACTTGGAAAAGAGCTCATGCGATGGAAAGTCTATGACTATATAATGCATGAGTTATGCTTTGAAGAGAGGATGAAAATCATTGTCATGAAAGGCTTAAACTTTTGGCGTGCAGAAGAAGCTTGGGCGAATGATTGGATGGATCAACCTCCATGTACGAAGCAGTTCTCAGATAAACAAGTGTTGGAGAGATTGAAAGTCAATCGTGCTAACAGACTATTTTCTGCATCCTTGTTGCTGCCTCCTTTAGAGTTCGCTCCGGATGAACGCTCTGCAGCTCATATGCAGTTAACAAAATGTCAAAGGCGTGATGTTGTTACTTATAAGCAACGAAAAGCTGCATATGAGGAGAAGATGCGAGTACGAAGCATGGAGCTGGCTGCCATTGAACAAGCTAAGGAAGAAGAAGCCAAAAGACTGCTCTTTACTGAAATGGTTACACTTCACAAAGGTTTTAACCAAGCTGCTGCCTCACTCCAAGCCCTAGAAGCTTCTGATTCTGCTTTGGATTCAAATCAAACTGTGGTGAGAGATTCGATGGCAATTGTGATCGAAGAAGTTGCTGAGGAACCTATTAACTCAGCAATGGAGGAAACAAACACTCAAGTTCTTGAGGTTTCGGTTCCAAAGCCTGCTGAGATATAGTAGATGGTGCAGTTGGTGCGAATCCTACCACAACAACAGGGACTGAAATGGTTATTCCTGATACCCCCATTGCGCTGAACCTGTGCAAGTAAACCTCCAATCTTACGTTGTTTCTTTGATCAACACAGCGTTCCACCAACGTGACATTCAGCAAGCTAAAATAGTTGAAGAGGTCCGAAAGGAGATTCCTGATGTACGAGGAGTAGTTTCTGAAGTTCAAACCTCGGTCACCGAGGTTCAACAAAAGGTTGGTCAGGTTAAGGAGAAGATCACGCACGTGGAAGAAGTCGTCTCTACGGTACAGACAAGTGTGGTCACTCTTCAAGTGGATCTTGATGAGCACAAATCCTTTTCCACCTCTATTTTGGATGCGCTCAAAGAGGGGGAAGATCAAAGGATTGCTGAGGAGGCAAAGATTAAAGCAGAGGAAGCAGAGCTGGTGCGGAAAGAAAGGGAATTCTTTCAGACCATGCTAGAGAGGTGGATGGAGATAGAAGCAAAGTAGAGAGCGGACCATCAAGCACGTATGGAGAAACTCATGGCCTTGACAATGAAAAGGGTTGATGCCCTTGAAAAGCCAAAACCTCCACCTGATGCCCAGAGCTAAGGTCGTCTATCTCTCTTGCTCACATTCTGTCCTGTTTCTATTATTTTGCTGTTTCTGGATGATTTCATTGTACTCATATTTTCAAAAACATAAATGAAATCATCAGATTCGTGACAAAATCTCAGTGTCCACTTCTGATTTTCTGTGTGCGTACATTAGTTGACATACACTCTTCGTGTATTCAACAAATTTGAATGTGGATGCTATATTCTAAATGGTTGCTGATTGGTTAGTAAATGCCTGTTGTTCTTAAAAATGCTAGGATTTCTAGCAAACTTTCTTTGCAGCATTTATTTATACTTTATTGAGCGAGAATATTTCCCAGCATATTTTGAGGGGGAATTTTTAAAGCTAGTAAGATTCTGAGATAGTTTGTCTATCAATCCTTCTTGTAACTCAAAATTTTTCTCTGCTAAATCTCAGCAATCATTCGTAAGCTTTGATCGCACCAAAAAGGGGGAAATTGTTGGGAAATTATTCCTGAATCTCCCTTAGGACTATATTGTAAAAGGTTTTGTTGGATTAAACCTTAGTAGATGGTCGATCATTGCTGAACTTTAGCATAGTCTAGCAACTCCAGTAATGTCCTGTATAGGGTGAATGTTGAGTTGTAATAGAATAGGTTGCTAGAAGCACTTCCAGCAAACACCAAAAAATACTAAAGAAGAAGAAGGCTAGTGGTAGCAGATTGCTGAGGAATCAGCATTTGCTAACACATTGCAGATTGCTAAAGACATTAACAATCCGGAGTCAAAGGAATCAGAAGAGCAACTGCTACGTAGACAGTAGCCCATTTAATAGAGTGCTAAAGAACTAGCAAACCGTTTAAGAAAAGCTCAGCAAACCAAAACGGCTGCTACACCATCGTTCTGACCAATCAATGCGCAAGGACTAGACTTGTCAGAAGTAGGACGGAAATCCTGTACGAAGTCAGATAAAGTTAGTGAAAGTCTATCCATTTCTGCACGAATGATCCGTTGTGTCTAACGGACATGGAGATTCAAGTTTTGAATCTCCAGGTATAAAAGACAAGTCAAAAAGGAGAAAAGAATACTGCTTTACTCACTCTCTACTCACAAACTCATACTCAAGAGATTCCTCAGACAAACAAAGCCAAAGCAGTCACGAGAACATTAACAAGACAAGAACAATCTTTAAAGCTCTCAACCACCTAGTGTCCCCCACATTCAAGAATTGACACTCAAGTGGTTCATTGAATCCATTTTAAGGTTCAATCATTGGGATTCCTTCCGATCTTGGAAGCATCCAACAGTCATTTCTGACAAGATCTGACTCCGACGGGCATCTTGCCAAAAATAGATAAGTTCAGGAGAGAACTCTAAAATCTCCATCACTATTAGCAAAAGTCAGGTTTAACGAAGGTTTTGCCCTTGACTTGACTGTAGCTGGGTCTGACTAAGGATTGCGAAGTAGCGGAGGATAGTTGTGGAGTAGCCAACTCGAAAGCTTACTGTCCTACTACACGGGAAAGATGATTCCTTGTACTTTGTATACTTTCTTTGCAAATTCTTAGCGTTTTGGCCAAGGATTGGACGTAGATCTTTTGATCGAACCACTATAAACTTGGTGTCGTTATCTTGTTTTACTATTTCATTGTTTATTTATTGAACTGCCTTTTTAAACCTAGCAATAGAGTTGCTAGTGTATACCTATAAGAAAACCTAAGTCTAGTTAAGCTAAATACTCTTTGAAATAACTTAAAAGTGCAAGTGAACGATTATTTATTTCGCTGCAATTCGTGTAAGAGTCTTATCTTAATCACGACGACTCTGATCTTAGGGACCAACAAGATCTAGATATGTTTTGTATTTTTTATTTAATTTGTAAAATATCCAAAAACCAAGTTGAAGATGGAGAACAAGAATTTCCAGCAGCAGTTCTATCACCAGCCACCGGCGACCGACGACGGCGAAGGGCGGCGGCGGCACGCAGGAAACCCTTAGGGTTTGGCCTGCGCGCGGCTGGGCTGCCTCCAACCGCGCACGCTCTTCCTCCGACCACTAGGGCTCGTCTCGGCATGCTCAGGGTGGCGTGCTTCCCGGGTGAGCGTCGGCTGAGAGGGGCGACCGGTTTTGTGTTGGCTGCAGCGGGCGGACAAACTGTGTTCGCTGCGGAACCCTTTTCACGAGGGTGGTGGCGGCGCGCAGCAGACCAGTGTTGCGTGTGGCTGGGCCGCGCCCTCGCCGACTCTGCGACCTGGCTCTCCTCTCGCTCTCTCAATCGCCTCACATGGCAACGACGGTGGTGGCGTCAGACGGCAGAGCCGCGCGCAGGAGGCGCGCGGCGGTTCGCAGCAGGCGCGCGGCGGTTCGCAGCAGCAACTCGCTCTTCTCTCTCGCGACTGCAGCAGGCTCAGGCGTCGCCGACGACCTTCCTCATGGCTGGCGACATCGCGTGAGTATGGTGGCTCACGTGGGTGGTGCGGCTGCGGCGGTCAGAGGCGGTGGCGGCGGCTGTAGGGGTGGCTGGCGGGTAGGGTTTCAAACAAACCCTAGGGTTTGTGCAGCTGGGCTTGTTTTTGGGCTCTCCAGCCCGGAGGTGGCCCGTTTGAGCTATGAACCCTAGTTCTGGCCCACTATGCAGCCTGCTTTGCAGTTTTTTAGTGGGAGCCCAATTCTGAAGATCTGTATTATTAAATCATTATAATAGATAGATTTAATTTTATTTCCCGTGTAATTGCATCAAGGGGCCACGAGAAATTTTATTTGTTTATTTAATTGTTTTCTCGTATGATGCGATTTATTCTGTGCGCACTAGTAAATAATTGGAATGCATGCTACTGCTTTTATTATTTATTTTTAAAGCATGTTGTAGATAATAGGGAAGCATGTTACTGCTTTATTATTTACTGTTTAAAGCATGCTTTATGTGATTTATTTTATGTATTAAATTATGTCTATAAATTCCGGAATCATGTTGGGAAATATGATGGAATTTTAGATGTGACATAATTTATGGATCATAAAATAATCTGTGCGCATAAGAACCTTTTGAAAGAAAGAGACTAAGCAAGATTTTTTAATTAAAATCAACAAGACCTCCACAATGCGGTCTCTTATTAGAAGTGGGTAGTGAAGTGAGTAGACGTCTACACGACTGTAGTCTGCTTACTTTATTTGTTCATAAGTTCTAATAGATGAGATTTCTAAATAAAACATTTGAACATGTGAGAAGTGGACAATGAAGTGAGTAGACGTCTACACGTCCGTAGCCTGCTTATTTTATTTGTTCATAAGTTCTCTAGGATTGTTTTAAATGAGATAGCAAAGGTTGTAAGAGGCATGCGTCATGGGTCTAGTACGTATGACAAATCGTCCTTTTAACTTCAGGAGTTAGAATTGTTGTCAAATGCTTAGATGTTGCCCGAGTACTAACTCATGAATGATGTCCTTGCTCAGTTAGGTTGAACATGGTCGTAGTTTTATCTCCAATTATTAATTTCATTTGCCGGAGAATACCTGGTATGGATTGAAATTAAAGACTGGAACTTCAAAGAGCAGTTTGGTTAGGTGGTCTGCTGTAAACGTCTTCGAAAGGAGCTTGTAGTAGATGCACCTAGGCAATTGGGGGAAACAATTGTATTGGTTTATCAAAAGGTTACAATGCATATTTGTTTCAATGTTCTGCATGTATGTACTTACTTTAATCAATTATTGTTTTCAGATATGTCTATGAATAATGTCATAAATATCTTGGCACAAAATCAATTAACTGGTCCGAATTTCCTGGAATGGAAGCGCAACTTGGATTATATCCTAGTTGTAGAGGAACATCAATATGTTCTTAACACTCCGTGTCCAGCTGTCCCCAATGCTGAGTCAACTGATATGGAGCGGAACCTCTATGACAAGTGGGTCAAGTCTAATAATGTAGTCAAGTGCTACATGATGACCACTATGTCTAAGGTCCTCCAGCAACAATATCAACACTATGACAAAGCAACTGAGATTATGGATAGTCTCACAATTACTTATGGGGAATCGGATAGACCTATCAGATTTAAGATCATGAGAGAGATCGTGAGTTGTAAAATGAATGATGGTAGCTCAGTGAGGGAGCACGTTGTTTCCATGACTCACCTTATGGATGAACTGACTTTGCATGGAGGAGGTATTCACGGGGAAGCTCAGGTCGATATCATACTCAACTCACTTCCGAAGTCTTTTGAGAACTTTAGGCTGAATGTTGTCATGAGTAAAAAGGAGTACACTCTCAATGAGTTACTTAGTGACCTCATGGCGGCTGAATCAGTCATGGAACCTGAAAAGGCAGTCTTGGTCTCTTCCGGTAGTCGCCCTGCTTCATCGAAAGGTGCTAGAGGGGTGATTGGAAAGAAATTCAAGAAGACAACCTTTGGAAGCAAAAGTTCTGGGAAAAAGAAGACTGTGACACCGGGGAAGAAGGGCGAGTGTTTCCGTTGTGGCAAAATTGGTCACTGGAAGAAGGATTGTCTGACCAAGCGGATTGGATAAAGTACGTCATTAGCATTTGTAATGGAAACATGTTTAGCATCTGTTTCTACCCATTCGTGAGTAGTGGATACTTGACCTACTGATCATGTTTGTTACACTTTGCAAGGATTCAGGCCGACAAGGCAGCTGAATGATGTCGAGGTGACGATCTCCATGGGTAATGCTGCTCGTATGTCTGCAGTAGCAGTTGGAGATGTTACATTATGCTTTGAAGACAATGTTCTGATTTTAAGAGACATTTTATATGTGCAGGATTTCCGGCGGAACATTATTTCTATTTCCTGTTTAATAAATGATGGATTTTCACTTATTTTTTATAGTCATGTTACTATGGCAATAACGGTGTTATCTATCGTGGGATACAAAAATACTCTTTTTATATCATAACTTGTTTGCATAATTCTTCCATGAATGCTGTATATAACTTATTTAATCATAAGAAGAGAAAGTTTTCATCTTCTGATGAGGATCTTACATATCTATGGCATCTGAGACTAGGTCACATCAATCTAAAGAGGATCAAGAGACTCATGGATGATGGACCGTTGGATTCAATCCATGTAGTTCCACACCGAGTTTATGAATCCTGTATAGAGGGTAATATGACGACCAGGACTTTCAAGGCAAGTCAGTCTCGAGCAAGTGATGTGTTGGAACTGATCCACTCTAATTTATGTGGACCGATGTCTACGCAAGCTCGTGGAGGATTTAAGTATTTCGTCACTTTTATTGACGATTACTCGAGATACGGGTATGTTTACTTACTTCACTATAAGTCTGAATGCTTTGAGAAATTCAAGGAATTCAAAGTGGAAGTAGAGAAGAAGTTAAACAAGACCATTAAGTCATTACGATCTGATCATGGTGGTGAGTATCTCAGTGACGAGTTCTTGCAGTTTTTATCAGAGCATGGGATTACATCCCAATGGACCGCACCGGGCACTCTCAGCAGAATGGTGTGGTGGAAAGAAGAAATAGGACTCTTCTTGAAATTGTCAGATCTATGATGAGTTATGCGAACTTGCCTGTTTCGTTTTGGGGCCACGCGTTACTAACAGCGGCGTACCTGCTGAACCTGGTACCTTCTAAGTCAGTTCCTAAAACACCCTCAGAACTTTGGCATGGGCGAAAGCCCAGTGTGTCAAAGATAAGAGTGTGGGGTTGTCCGATATATGTTTTGTCGAAGGAATTTGATAAGTTAGAAGGTAGGTCCAAGCTAATGCTGTTTGTGGGATACCCCAAACAAACGAAAGGTGGTTATTTCTACTGTCCTGAGGATCAGAGGATCATTGTTAGCACCAACGCAAGATTCTTGGAGGACGAGTTTGTGAAAAACCACAAATCCAAAAGTGATATCATTCTCCAAGAAATTGGAGACGATATTGTGTTTCCATTGGGAAAACCCCGTGGTAGATTAAATGTACCTCTCGAAGGTATGGAACCAATTGCACGGTCGCCAGTGCAAGGATTTGATCCACAAGTAACTGCACCAACTGCTGACGCAATACCAGTGCTCCGCCGTAGTGGGAGGGTACCTCACCAAACCGAGCGGTATATGTTCGTGGGAGAGTCTTCGGACTTGATCCTGGAAAACGGACTAGATGATACCGACCTATGGACATACGATGAAGCAGTAAATGACAAAGATGCGGAAAAATAGCATAAAGCCATGGATTCAGAAATTGAATCAATTACCTTTATGGATGTATACCAGAAGTCTGCGCTACCAGATGGCTTTCGGGCTATAGGTTTCAAATGGGTATACAAACGGAAGAAAGGTTCGAGAGGAGAAATAATGACTTTCAAAGCCAGGTTGGTGGCGAAGGGTTATAGTCAAAAGGACGGCATTGACTATGACGAGACCTTCTTACCGATAGCCATTCTCAAATCCATTCGAATTATTCTATCCATAGCAGCACATATGGACTTAGAGATGGATGTTAAAACTGCATTTTTAAACGGGTACCTTGAGGAAGGTCGTGACATCTATATGCAGCAACCAAAGGGTTATGTGAAGGATGGTGAAGAGCATCTTGTCTGGAAGCTAAGGAAGTCCTTGTTTGGACTTAAACAAGCTTCACGGTCATGGAACAAACGTTTCGATGATGTGATTAAATCCTATGGATTTTCACAGTGCAAAATCGAAAGTTGTGTGTACCGATTATACGTCAGCGTGTTGGGAAATTATTTCCAAATCTCCCTTAGGATCATATTGTAATAGGTTTTGTTGGATCAAACCTTATTGGATTGGTTGATCAATTGCTGAATTCTAGTATAGTCTAGCAACTCTTGTAATGTCCTATATAATCTAAGTATCGAGTTGTAATAGATTAGAATGCTAGAATCATTTCTAGCAGATGAGGAAGATTGTTAAGGCATTAGCAATCGTGTGCTACGAGGATGGCTGCTAGAGATAATAGCAGACAAGGATAGCCGCTAGCAATCAAGTTCTTAAGAGAATGATTGCTAAGGCGTTAGCAATCATATACTAATGAAGGAGACTGCTAGAAGGTATATACTCATCAGTCGGAAGAAGATTAGCAGAATGCTTAAAGAACGAACATTTGCTATTTGTCAAGTTGTAGCAAAATGTTGAACGAGTCAGCATTTGCTAACATATAGCAGATTGCTAAAAGAGATAGCAAACAGAAATCAAAGGAATCAAGTGCTAAACTTTGTTGAGGCATCAGTAGTCTGATACTAGCAAAAGAAGATTGTTAGAAAAGGCTTAGCAATCAAAAGGCCTAACAGATGGTTCTGAGGTTGCTTAGAAAGACGAAATAGCTATCAACGAATGCTATACTCCCATTCTGACAGAAGTACACACAAAGGACAAAGCTTTCCCGAAGTAGTTCGGAAAGTACTGTCCGACGCCGAAAGCAACTGGAAAAGTCAAATCAATCTAGGACGAAGGAACCGTTGTGTCTAACGGGTATGGAGATTCAAAGTTTGAATCTCCAAGTATAAAAGACAAGTCCAAAAGTGAGAGACGACTAATGCTTCTATCACTACCGACATTCGCAAACATCCTAAGTGAGAGATTCCTTTGACAAAGCGAACAAGTGAAAAGTAGTCAGTTAAGAGCACGAGATAAAGAGTATTCAAAGCTCTCAACAACCACGAGTGTCTTCCATTGAATATCTAACACTTCCTTTTAGAGATTCCTTGACTTCGGTTGAGAATCTTCAATCATTGGGATACTTTACATCCTAGGAAGCATCCAATAGTTTTTTTTGAAAGGATTGACTCTGACGGGCATTAGCCGCAAAACAGACAAGTTTAGAAGCAAACTATAAAAGCTTCCGGACAGCGTTGGACAAGTTTCATGAAGGTTCAGCCCTTGACTTGGACGTAGTTGTGGTCTGAGAAGAATGAAGTGACGGAGGATAGCTTTGCTGTGGCCGGTTCGAAAGTTCACTGCCTATCGCAAGTGTTCGGCGATTTCTTGTATTTCGTATACTTTCTTAGTGGAATTCTTAGCGCTTCGGCTAAGGAGTGGACGTAGATCTGTTTAGATTGAACCACTATAAATACTGTGTTTTTTACTGTTTTATTACTTACTGTCTTAAGTTGGATTTGAAACCTAGCAATCATACTGCTAGCGTATACCTGTGAAGAAACTCTAATCATACCTTGAGCTTAAACAATCTTTAATAACGTAAGTGCAAGTGATGTTTTCTTATTCCGCTGCATTTCGTGTTTCTGTTTTAACACGACGACTCTGATAAATCAGGACCAACAAGTGGTATCAGAGCAGGAGGTTGAAAGACCGACTGCTTCTGTGTCACTTTAAGACCAGATCTATCTTTTCCTTGCACTGTTACTGTTGTAATTTGTTTGTCTAGCTCAGGAAGTTATTTAAGGAGTGAACAAAATGATGAATCACACACTTCTCAAGTACACAAAGGAGAAGTTCAAGTCATGGAAGAAGCTGGCCATTATACAGCTTCAAACCATACATCCAGAAATGGCAGATGTGCTTGAGTGAGGTCCAATACAAATTATGAAAGTTAACACTTTTGTAGGACTTGCTGCTGATGGAGAAGAACCAAGACCCCAAATGGTTGTAAAGCCATACGAGGCGTATACAATGGAGGACAAAAAGAGAGCCCAGTTGGAGCATTTAGCGAATAAACTAATCATTGACTCTCTACCACTGTTGATGGCTGATAAAGTGCTTGCCTTTGACTCTGCCAAAGAAATGTGGGAGTATGTCTGCGAATCTTCCCAGGAAACAGACCAAATGAAGCGCAACAAGCTACAGGTAAATGTTGACAAGTGTGAATCTTTTTCTATGGTTGCAGGTGAATCTCTACAAGCCATGGAAGAACGATTCAATACCATCATGGGAGAGCTTCGTAATCTGGGTAAAAAATATTTTAATAGGGAGATGAACAACAAGATTATCTCCAAACTACACTCAAGGGAAGATTGGTTTGCAAAGATGACGAGCTTGAGTGAGAAAGACCTCAGCAACATGTCTACATCCGAGGTATTTGCTCAACTCAAAACTCACGAGTTTATTATACAGCAATCGAAAAAGAATGAAGTGGCCGTGGAATAAGCTTCATCGACACCCGCTGCTAACTCTGAGGACCTAGCGTACTTCGCTAAGAAGGACTTCACCAAGTGGAAGACAAAGAGATCCACTCCAGCGTCACCAGCAAATGAGGTTGTCTCAACCTCAGGTTCTCAACCTGTTGATCTGAAGATCAGTAAGCTGGAAGAGCAGATGAAGAAACTTCAGAAGTTGATGATGGAAGCTAAAGCCGAAAAAGAGGCCTAAAAATCCAGCAATCATCATCATCTACCCGCTCAGCAGAGCAAAAGCCTAGGACGTGCTGTGAGTGCGGTTCGCCAGATCACCTAAAGCATAAGTGTCCGAAAGTCAGCAAGGAAGAAAGAGAGCGTCTGAAGCAGAGATTCGAGAGATGTGCTGTTAAAGCAGTCACCAGAGCGCAGCTGACAAGGACAGAGGCTCCTGATATCCCAGATAATGATGAGGAATATTATTTTTCCTCAGAAGAAGATGATGAAGAAGCCATGCTAGTCTTGATGGCCAATATTGTTGAAGATCAGTTCGTTGATGCCGATACTGAACAAAATTCTCTTTAGATTCTGAGGAAGACTATCTCACGAAGCTTAATGTAGAATTCTCAAAAATGTATGAAATTAAAAATGCTATCGTTGGGGAGAACATCTCACTAAAATTTGAAGTTACATCTTTCACCAAGGAAGTCGAAAGACTAAGGTCTGAAAGTGAGGAATTTTCAAAACTCAAAGCTGATTTCTCCATATTATCTGAAAAATATCAAAATCTTGAAAAGGAGAATCTAGCTTTGAAGAGCAAACCCAAAGAAAATTGCATTTGTACATATACATCCAGCAAGGCAGTTCTAAATGCCATTGTTAGCCAACAGAGACATCATAAGGATCGCTCTGGTATAGGGCTTCGATATACTAAAAAGCAATGTCTTCTAAGCAGAAAATGATCTCATTCGTTTCTGTTGGAATGACTGCTGCTGAAAAAGACAAGGGAAAGGACAATGTTGAATCTTCGAATGCTAAGTTGAATGCCAAGCATAGGGATTGGCACAAGCAGAATGTAGCTGCTAAACCTCAGCAGAGGACACAACAAATTAATGCTGAGCAGTCTCCTAAACGGCCACCCCCAGCAGGGCCAAGAAAGAATGTTGAGAAACATGCTCCTAATGCTAGGAAAACAATTCCTTCATCCCCTAAGGGCAAGCAGGTGGTTCAATACCATGCTGTAAGACCTCTGTACCATTCTTACACACCACGTAGGAGGAATGCCTACGTGAGGCCTGAGTCCAAATCATTTCCATATCTAAGGACAAGGAAAGCTAAGCACACTACAACACCTAGATCTAAGAATGCTAAGCATATTAATCAGAAGGTCGAGAAGGTGGTGAAGGGTGAGTTCAAGAAGAAAATCTTGAAGATCACTAAGATTTGGGTTCCAAAAGGAACTTTGATCCATGCTAATCCTGCAGGACGCGACGCTAAACGGGTACCTAAATTAACCTGATTGATTGTGTTGCAGGGACAGGATCTGAGTGCTAAGACGTCAAGCATATCAAATGAATGGATCCTTGATAGTGGTTTCTCCGCACATATGACGGGGAATGAGGAGTTATTCTCAGATATACAAAGATTCTTTTATGGCCCCAAAGTCAAGTTTGGAGATAACAGCGAAGGGAAAGTTGTTGGAAGAGGATGCATTGAGCGTAATGGCTTAAGAATCGTCAACGTAGCTCTCATCTCCAACCTCAAACACAACTTACTGAGCATTAGCCAACTATGCGAGAATGGGTACAGTGTATCTTTTGTCAATACTACTTGCTCTTTTGCTGGCACTGTTACAGGTGAACTGAAGCTCAGAGGCATCCGCAAGGGTGGCCTATACATTGTTGATTGGCAGAGCGGTCAACAACATTCATGCTTCTTAGCATTGAACAAGGAGGAAACAACATGGCTATGACACATGAGGTTGAATCATCTTAATTTGAAAACTATTAACCATCTTGCCAAGAATAACCTGGTTGTAGGTTTGTCTGCTAAGACTTTCCGAAAGGAAGGTGTGTGCAAAGCTTGCCAGCAAGGAAAGCAGACCAAAACTTTGTTCAATCAAACCCAGAGAAGGCTACATCAGGGAGGATCCTTGAGCTCCTGCACATGGATCTATTAGGCCCAGTCACACCATCCACTGTAAGAACGGAAGTTTATACACTTGTGGTTGTCGATGACTTCTCCAGGTACACATGGGTTAGCTAGCTAAGGACCAAGGACGAAGTCAAGATCCTACTACCAGAGTTGATTCTTAAAGAACAAAATAGCAAAGAGGTCACGGTGAAGAGGATTAGATCAGACAATGGAACTGAATTTTGCAATGGAATCTTGATGGATTTTTGCGCAGAAGCTGGTATTAGTCATGAGAAGTCCGCTGCTAGGACTCCCCAGCAGAATGGGTTAGCAGAGCGAAGGAATAGGACTTTGAAAGAAGTCGTGCGGTCCATGCTTGTTGACTCTGGATTGAGTGGAAAATATTGGGGAGAAGTCGTGATGACCGCATGCTACACTCAAAATAGGAGCACGATCAATGGCAGATTCAACAAAACTCCTTATGAAGTGTACAATGGTCGTAAGCCTTCAATCATTCATCTTCGTGCTTTCGGGTCGACATGTTATATCCATAATAATGGGAAGTTGAAACTTAACACTTTTTCGCCTAAATCTGATGAAGGTGTTTTCCTGGGATATGGAAACCCTTCTCACAAAGGCTATCGAGTGTTAAATAAGACAACTCAACTTGTGGAAATAACATGCAATGTTATTTTTTATGAGTCTACTTTAGTGCGCAGGGTTATCAAAGAGCAAAGGGATACCAATCCTGAGACCAATGATGTCCATGGTCAATCAATCTTGAACTCTTTCGAAAATATGAGTATTGATCCGACTAGGACTATGAATGATGCTAATCCAGCAACGACGCACTCAGCAGGTGACCAGACTGCTGACCAGGCCAATGATTCTAATGATCATGCTGAGGCCACTCCACCAATCTATCTAAATGATAATTTGGATGTCTTGGAATTCTTGATGATCAAGACGATGTGGGCATTTCTGAAGATCTTAGCAAAGGCGTTGCTGAGATTCCCATTGTTGAGATGCCAGCTGCTGAGGTTCCAGCTGCTGAGCATGCTGCTGAAGATACAGAAGCTCCAGTTGCTGAAGCTGCTAATACTGAACATCCTGTTGCCGAATTACCTAATGCTGAGAATTAGAATGACGAAAATCCAGATGCTGAGCACCAGGCAGATGATGAAGGGAATGTTGTAGCACACAACAATCCAACAGGAGAGACAGACGCTTAAGTTCCAGCACGCATAAGACCTGCATGGCTGCGTGCTCATCCTCTAGAAGGGTTCTTGGAGATGTCAATGATCCCATCTTGACGAGACAGGGCAACGCGATGCTAGCCTGTTACATATCACATGAAGAACCTAAGAAAGTTGAAGAAGCTCTAGAGGATCTAGATTGGGTAAACGCTATGCAAGAGGAGCATGCTGAGTTCACACGTAATCCAGTGTGGGATCTAGTAGATAGGCCAGAACATCAAAGTGTTTTAGGCACTAAGTGGGTGTTCAAGAACAAGAAGGACGAGACAGGCTTAGTAATCAGAAATAAGGCACGTCTCATAGCCAAGGGATATAGGCAATGTGAAGGCATAGATTATGATGAGACTTTTGCTCCAGTAGCAAGGCTGGAGGCAATCAGATTACTTCTCGTGTATGCAGCATATCATGAATTTGTTGTGATGCAAATGGACGTGAAATGTGCCTTTCTAAATGGTGAGCTCAAGGAGGAAGTTTATGTTGAGCAACCACCAGGCTTCGAGCAGGGAAATCAAGTCTATAGGCTCAGGAAAGCTCTGTACGGCTTGAAGCAAGCACCGAGAGCGTGGTATAGAACTCTATCTAAGTTCCTGCTTGCTAATGAATTTAAGAAAGGGAGGATTGATCTGACTCTCTTTCGCATCGAAAATGGAGGAAGTATTCTGCTAGTACAAATATATGTCGACGACATAATTTTCGGATTGAAAAACCAAGATTTATGAGATAGGTTTTCCAAGCTCATGACTAGCAACTTTTAAATGAGTATGATGGGAAAGATGTCATACTTTCTCGAATTGCAAGTCCAACAGTCCAGCGATGGAATTTTTATTCACCAGAAGAAATATGCTCGCGATCTAATTGTTAAGTACTGCCCAGAGAAGATGAAAAGTCTGCGGATTCCTATAAGCACAACGTGTATAGCTGCTCTTGAGAAGGAAGGAGAAGATGTGAATCCTACTCTCTACAGAGGTATTATCGGTTCACTGCTATACCTTACTGCCAGCAGACCAGACATATCATATGCTGTTGGATTATGTGCGAGATATCAAGCAAATCCCAAGAAGACGCATCTAGACACTGCTAAGCGGATTGTGCGATATCTAAAATGCACAGAAGGTCTGGGGATTTGGTATCCAAGGTCCGATAGTCTAGCATTGAGTGAATATTCGGATTCAGACTTTGGAGGATGTAAGATCGACAGAAAAATAACAGCGGTACTTGTCAATTTCTTGGGCACAAGCTAATCAGCTGGTTTAGCAAAAAGAAGCATTCGGTAGCCACGTCGACTACTGAAGCAGAGTACGTTGCTGCTGCTAGCTGTTGCTCTCAAGTTCTATGGATAAGGCAACAATTACAGGATTATGGGATTCCTCCTGAATGCGTGCTGATTTATTGCGACAACAACAGTGCCATGTGCATGTAGGGTTTGAGTCCACGATGGACAACACGAGTTGCCATTAATTAAATTCTTGCCAAGGATCGTTCTTAGGGTACCAGGAACAAATTTCAATTAAATAAACCATGTGATCCTATGCATGCTCCTACAATATTAATTGGAGAGGATGGATTTAGAGAATACCTGATTTCACCATTTGATCTACAGATCTAGATTGGAGTCAATAACGATGAAATAGATCTAGATCTGAATCTGAACGCCGGCGATGAACAGTTGTTCCTACAGATCTGATCTTCTGATCTGTTCCCTTGCTCCTTGGAAATCTGGTGAGGATTATCTACCAAGTTTAATCTGAGATCTGGAGAAATCGATCAGTTTCTCCCACCGGATTAGTCGCGCCACCGTTCTCTCTCCATATACTGAAAAACCTAATTCTTTTTTATCTGATGGAGAGAAGGCCTTTATATAGTGTTAGGGTTTTGAGAAACCTTAACCCTAATGGGCTTGAGCAGTTCATGGGCCAGACCAGGGACCAGATGCAAATAATAAAGTGGGTCCTCTTTATTAATTAATCCTTCCTTGTTCAACCCAGAACATAATTAATTAATAAAACATTATTTTAACCTTCACCACGATAACAATGCTGACTCGCCCCTTTATTACCACGTTATTAGGAACGGGTTGCACCAAACTAACATGATCCACATATTTAAGGTTTAGGACATTCATTAATTAATTTGGCTTATGACAATCAGCCTCAATTAATTAATCTCTTATTTCCTGAGTAATACCACTCACTCCTTCTCACTTTTGCCTGAATTAAATAATTCAACCTGCAGGGTTTAGCATAATGAACCTTGTGAGCTCCTAAGAGAATGTCACCATCCTGAAACGAATATGCTTACTAAACGTCCAGACTAAGCAGGCCACACACAAATTGCCGACACCCAAAATACGGGTATAAGAGTACATGTAAGACTCGCCACCATGGTAAATCAAAGTGCGGTCAATCTGTGTGTGCCCCTTATCCTTCAGTTAAGTTTAAGATCATAGGAAGTATGTTAGGGATCTGGCTCATTCATATGTCAATGAGAATGGCACATCCCACTGTTGATCCCATCAATACATAACTATGTACCGACACATCAAGTAGCTAGGATAAGCCCACTTATGAACCGATGTGCCGCAGCTTAGACCGACAGCCTATCCAGGGACTGTCTCAGCCGTGATACTGTTTATATCTCGCTCGGTCAAACAACTCATATGATCCTCTCTGATCTCCTACACACCATATGGTCATCCCTATAAGCGAGATAATAGGATATTATGATTCGTCGTATGTTTGTTTCATCAGACAACGAGCATTGTTGTAACAACACATATATGAAGACCAGTGTACAAAACACTTAATCATATATGCTTTCAGTCTATAATCCCAACAATCTCCCACTTATACTTAAAGCATAATACCATTGCTTTATCAAAGTATTAAGTGTGTCTACACTGTCAATCACTCCCACTGCATTCACGTCTGATAAGCTCAGTATTTCACTCACTTATCTATATTATTTTTATACTAATTTATGTAGTTTTATTGAGTTTATATATATATTCTATGCATGATGTCAATATTAGGTGGTATTAGGTGTGTTTTGAGGTTTATGCAGGTTTTTAGGCCTAAACTCACGAGAAAACCGTTCAGAAAGCAGTGACGTGTAAGAGTAGCAGTGAAGAGTTTTTCCACAAGAGGAATTCGGGCTATTGGCGCATGGCAATGGATAGAGCTTTGAATTAGATTTCCAACGCAACTGGAATCGGGTCAATCGGAGTTCGGATGAGGAAGTTATGGCCAAAACCGTGAGACCGCGCAGACGGGGCTGACCTCAATTTTCCACATCGATCGACGCTGTTCAGAAGCGGTCGACGAGGCAAGAAATTGAGACTCGATCGACGTGAATCAGAAGCGGTCTACGCGAGGTCTTCTGCTGGAGCAAAAATCTGATTAAATTCGGATTTATTCATATCTTTAGCCCTAGATTTGATAGGATACACCTCCACCTCTATAAATAACCTTGTAAATTCGATTTTTAAGCATTCCCACTCATGTTTTATTCCAGATTTCAGATTTTGAGAGATTCAAAGAGTTTTAGAGTTTATGTTTGAAGATCAAGTTTTGTGGGAAGACATTCCAACCCAAGTTTTTATGCAATTCAGGTTTTATCTTTCTATGATGAATATTACTCTGAATATGTGTGGCTAAATCCCTTCTCAGATTCTAGGGTTTCGAAATATCAATGTATGCATGTTGTGATTAATTGAATTATTTT
>JAPKLW010001119.1:163581-174574 GCA_026898455.1 Plectranthus barbatus
ATTTGCCACTATTTCTATAATTAATCTGTAGAAATTACAGTGATCAACGTCACCTCTTGTCACGATTTCTCGTATGATGTGATACCAAACATCCTATGTGTTTCACCACCTTGTGAGTCTTGGGTTCCCTTGAGTTTGTCATTGCACCAACATGATCACAACTCCATGTGATTTTATTAGGCAAACTCAGAACACACACCTCTAGAGGACAACACCGGAGTTATACTGCTTTTTGCGAAGCTAATGAAGCTGTCAAAAACTCATCCTTCATACCAGAATCTGTAACACACTTCTGTTTTGAATTCCCATAACTCCTCCTCCAAGGCCAACACATAGTTTGAGGTCGATTTCCTTTCCTTATGATCCTCCTGGATATCCGATACCATTCAACTCACAAGGCTCATTCACTAAACAATGTGCCTATCCAGATTTGAACTGATATCTGTTTAACATGCTTATAGCATTATAGATATCTACCTTCGTTCATTTACAATATTGAAAGATAACAAACTTTCCTGCTATGAACAACTCACCACAGAATCAATTTAAGCGACTTGAGATACCTGAACATCCTTTTCTTGTGACAACACAAGACTTTAATTCAAAAGATGTTCCAAAATCTCATAAGTCCTACTTCTGAAACTGTTCGGATAACCATCCTTTATGCCTGATAATATCTCCACACCGTTTCCGAATGTGAAAATGCCATCTACATAATGTGCATGGAAAACCACGCTTTCTCTGACACATAACTGGTACATGAAACTCTCATTCTCGATAGACAATATTGAAATGTCTGTTACATGACCTTGAAGCTCCTTTAAGTTCATACTTGAACTACCTTGGCTTCCAGACAAGATGCTTTTCACTTTGCAGCATATAACTTATCTGGTTGTTGCATGCAGATGTCATCACCTTTTATCAAGGTACCCATTTATATAATACGGATGACGTCATCTATCTTCCAGATATTTAGATTCATATGTGCTGTTATGGTTAAAAGAATTCGAATGGGTTTAATAGTTGCAACCAGTGAGAAAGTCTTGTTGTGAAACATGCCTTACTCACTAACCTAGACAATCAAATATACTATGTTACCATTCGAGCATTCTTCTTATATATCAATCAGTTGCCTATAGCTGGAAAGTTATTTGGCAATCACTGATCCTGATACACAACCATAACCTTTACTGATTAATTTCTGAATCCATGACTTGACGTCATTAAACTGCATCTTTTGTCTTAACAGCTTCGTTGCGTTTTAAGGGATAAGTACGATGTTGTTCGTTAAGCTGGGAACAAGTCCAGAGACTGTTTCCACGAACTAGTACCATTTAGCCTGTTAAGGCAACCTCCCACTGCAACGATGCTCCTTTTACATTGTCAGTTAATGGTGCATTAATTTATGGTTTACCACCTTACACAGGTGACCGTGCAATTGGTACCATACCTTCCAAGGTATGCTCAACATGCCACGGGGTATTTCCTGATGGATTTGAATTGTCTTCTCTAAAACGTTAGAGGACAATCTCACATTTGGATTCATGGTTTCATCCTATACAACTTGCTTGTATCTAGGATATACAAAGCAACCATCCTTTTCGTTTACCTGGAATAGCCCACAAAGCAGTACTAGCTTAAACCTTTCTTCCAACCAATCTGTTTCCTATATCAGCTTAACAGCTGAATTACCCATCATTGCCCTTTTGACAGAGTCAAGGTCTGCTAGGGTATATGGAACTGATTTAGAAGACACTAGATTAAGCAAACACACAACTACTTTTGGTGCTCTTCTCAAAACAAAAATTTGGCAAAAACTGGCATAACTTATAAACTTTTAAAGAATCTTATTTTATTTTACCTATACAATCCCAATCGAGGGATAATAGGTGTAGTTAACTGGGATGCAATCCCTTTGCTCTGCCAGTTACTGAAAAACCCATCACCTAAGATACACCATTATGAATGAACCATAATGTTTTACGATCTTGTTTAACTTATTCTCTACCTTAGTCTTGAATGCTCTTGATTAAAGCAAGTGACTAAGACTTGTAGTGAATTAGATAAACATATCCAAATCTTAAATGATTACAGTATCAATGCCTGTTAAGGCAACTGCGGAAGTAGACTCAAACCAGCAAACCAGAGCAAACACGAAATAACTTATAGAGATACAATCGCCTATTAAAAGGACTGGTTACCATCTTATACCTTTAAGTAGTTGTCATAAGTACCATTCTTAGGAATACCTGGATTGGATCCATAATTCCATGAATTACTTAAAACTACTTAGACTGATGTAACCTATCTCTATAGAGATTCTTTAAATTATACCTTAGAACACTGATAGTTTATGTAATCAAGTAATGAAGAGACAATCATCCATAATAGAAAACATTGTTATTCATTATGATAGAAAAACTCTATCTGAATAACTTATAATCCCTAACAATAGATGAAAGTTGTTTATCAAAACAAAATCAATATCTCTTCAAAAGATCTTGAATTAAAACAGAGTTTTTAACATAAACTTAAAGCAAATAACTCCAATAGCTTGAGAATAATCTCCAGCATCTTCCTTGGAGTTGGTAGTCCCGTAATCCTCAAGCATTATCATCAGCTTGATTCTCTGCACAGCGCAGCCAAAACATGATTAGTATTCACAGTAACCACTACTCACAAGAAGTAGAAAACTGATATTAAACATGTACATGATGACGTACCTCGTCCATCGGTGTTAACACCTAGACAATTTGCTTTCCAGTGTCCTAGCTTGCCACAGCGGTAACACTTGCCCTTTCCTTTAACTTTCCCAGCCTTTTTCATTGGAGCATAAACTCCATTGTTCCCATCAGCAGTTTTCTTGTTCTTATTCCTAGCCGTTCTCTTAGGTTTTGCTCGTTTAGGAGCAGCAGACCGGCTACCGGAAGAAACCAAAACTGCTTTCTCGGGATCCATCAGGGACTGTGCTGCCATCAAGTCACTGAGTAACTCATTAAGAGTATACTCCTTCTTGTTCATCACAGCATTCAACCTAAAGTTTTCAAAGGATTTGGGAAGAGAGTTTAGTATGATATCGACTTGGGCTTCCGCGTCAATACCACCACCATGCAACGTTAGTTCATCCATGAGGTGAGTCATGGCAACCACGTGCCTTCTCATTGAACTGCCTTTAGACATTTTCTTACTCACAATCTCCTTCATGAGATTGAATCTGACAGTTATGTCCGTCTCCCCATAAGTCGCTGTTAGATTATCCATAATCTCACAGGCCTTATAATAATGTTGATGCTGTAGCTGCAGTACCTTACTCATAGTGGTCATCATGTAGAATTTCACTACATTATTAGACTTGATCCACTTATTGTAAGACTGCTGCCGCTCGGCAGTAGCATCAACAGCTGGGACTGGCGGACAAGGATCAGTAAGGACAAACTTGTGTTCTTCCGCAACAAGGATATAATCCAAATTACGTTTCCATTCAAGGAAATTCGGACCATTGAGAGGATTTTGAGCGAGGATATTAATGACATTATTCATGGACATATCTGAAAACTAATAAGCGAATTAAAGTAAGCACATACTACGAACAATTGAAACAAATATGCATAGAACCTTTAGATAAAACAATGCAATTTGCTTCCTCCAATTGCCCAAGCTAATTCACCTCAAGCTACCCGAGTAGACTGTTTACAGCAAACGCTCAACCAGACCTAAATAGGTCCTTTAATTTATTAACATGCCAGGTATCTTAAGCAAAAGAAATTAATATTGGAGATCTCAAGACCATGTTCACCTATCCGGATCAGGGACATCTCAAAAGAGTTATACTCCAGGCAACATCTAAGCCAAAATAAACCATAATCCTAACTCCGGATGTTAAAAGGCGATTTGGCATACGTACTCGACCCATACCGCATGCCCTTTACATCCTTTGTTATCACACTTAGATTAATCTTAGAGACCAGTAAAATTTGTCTCAATGCAAGCTACCCGAGTAGACCGTTTGCTTAGAAGATCCCACTTCTCATCTTAAAATAAGTGTTTTATTTGGAAATCTCATCGCATTGGAACTGGTGAGGGAGGGACCCCTAACGTAAGCTACCCGAGTAGACCGTTTACGCTTCGAGATGCCCCACTTCCAATGAGAAGTCGTACTTGTGGAGGTCTAATGATCTTGGTAAGAAAAGAACCAAAATCCAGCTTAGTATTTTTAATTCTAAAAGTTTCATGCGCACACATTATTTTATGTTCCCATAAATTATGTCAAATCCAAAATTCAATCATACATTAATATGATCCCGGAATTTATAGACATAATTTAAAACATAAAATAAATCACATAAGACATGCTCAAAAATTAAATTGCAACATGCTTATAAAAGTAAATAATTAGAGCAAATAATCATGCTTCCTATTATTTACTAGTGCGCACATAATAAATCACATCAATACGAGAATAAATAAATAAACAAATGAATTCTCGTGGCCCCTCAGATGCGATTACATGGAAATAAATTAAATCTAACTATTACAAGATTTAATTCCAATACAGATCTTCAAACTGGGCCTCCGTTGGACTTGAAATCTGATTTGAATTGAAAAAACAACATTTGAGCTTCAAATTAGGGTTTCTGGCCAAAACAGCAGCCAAACCCTAATTTTCAGACCCTGTGGGGCGCCTCCGGGCCAACGGGCCCGAGCCACGGCCCGGGCTGCCAAACCTAAGGTTTGCAAACCCTAGCCGCCAGCAGCAAGCAGCCCAGCCGCCGTGCCGCCTTTCCAGCCGCCGCCTGCGGCCGAAACCCACGTCCAGCCCATCACCCGCGCTCAGCCCCACCGCCAGACGGTCTGCAGCGCCGTGGAGTCGCCATCTCCAGTGTGTGCGTTCGAGAGAAGCAGCAGGGCCACTGCTCGCAGCCATTGCTGTGCAAGGCTACTGCCGCGTGCAGTCGCGCGCGGCCCCCACTGCTCCCGTCACCACCCACCGTCACGCGGCTCAGCTGCGCCGCCTGCCAACACCACCACATTTGCAGAGCCAGTCGCCACCGCCTCACACCTACCGTCGTCGGATTCGCGAGGCACACCGACGAGGACCACAGCAGAAAAACTGAGAGGCTGCGTAGCCCGTGTACGCGCGCACGTGACGGGCGAGCACGCGCGCCGCCGCCGGCTCTGCAACTGCTCCCTGCGGTAGAACCCTAGCCGCCGCACCTGCTGGACCTTCCACACTTGCCAGAAACGTGAGCTGCAGCAGCAGCGAGACCTAGAGCGCGGCCCAGCCACAGGGAAGGGAAACCCTGCCGCCGCCACCCACAGTCGTTGTCGCCCACCGCCGTGGTCGCCGCCGCCGGCGGAGGGCTGAATCTGAACTGAAACTGAACAGTTGTCGTGTTCTTCGATCTCTTCGAATCTCGTTCTTTCGGATCTCAATTTTACAGATTTAAAAAAATAGAAAATACAAAATAGATCTAGATCTATTACATGATTTTCCCAATTAAATCTAATCACGGATTTTCTTGTGGTGAAAAACAGATCAAAAAACGAGAAGGCCACGAGAACAAAAACATCCACGGCAATTTAAATCAATCCATGAACATACATATTTATTTAATTTCAATCTATCCAAGATAGAGCCTTAGAACATTAACCTCGCTCTGATACCAATTGTAGGGTTTGAGTCTACGATGGACAACACGAGTTGCCATTAATTAAATTCTTGCCAAGGATCGTTCTTAGGGTACTAGGAACAAATTTCAATTAAACAAACCATGCGATCCTATGCATGCTCCTACAATATTAATTGCAAAGGATGGATTTAGAGAATACCTGATTTCACCGTTTGATCGACAGATCTTGATCGGAGCCAATAACGATGAAATAGATCTTGATCTGAATTTGAATGCCGACGATGAACAGTTGTTCCTACAGATCTAATCTTCTGATCTGTTCCCTTGCTCCTTGGAAATCTGGTGAGGATTATTTACCAAGTTGAATCCGAGATCAAGGAGAAATCAATCAGTTTCTCCCACCGGATTAGTTGCGCCGCCGTTCTCTCTCAATATACTGAAAACCCTAATTCTTTTTCATCTGATAGAGAGAAGGCCTTTATATAGTGTTAGGGTTTTGAGAAACCCTAACCCTAGTGGGCTTGAGCAGTTCATGGGCCAGACCAGGGACCAAATGCAAATAATAAAGTGGGCCCTTTTTATTAATTAATCCTTCCTTGTTCAACCCAGAACATAATTAATTAATAAAACATTGTTTTAACCTTAACCACGGTAACAATGCTGACTCGCCTCTTTATTACCACGTTATTAGGAACGGGTTGCACCAAACTAACATGATCCACATATTTAAGGTTTTGGACAATCATTAATTAATTTGGCTTATGACAATCAGCCACAATTAATTAATCTCTTATTTCCTGAGTAATACCACTCAATCCTTCTCACTTATGCCTGAATTAAATAATTCAACCTGCAGGGTTTAGCATAATGAACCTTGTGAGCTCCTCAGGGAATGTCACCATCCTGAAACGGATATGCTTAGCTAAACGTCCAAACTAAGCAGGCCACACACAAATTGCCAACACCCAAAATATGGGTATAAGAGTATATGTAAGACTCGCCACCATGGTAAATCAAAGTGCGGTCAATCTGTGTGTGCCCCTTATCCTTCAGTTAGATTTAAGATCATAGGAAGTATGTTAGGGATCTGGCTCATTCATATGTCAATGAGAATGGCACATCCCACTGTTGATCCCATCAATACATAACTATGTACCGACACATGAAGTAGCTAGGATAAGCCTACTTATGAACTGATGTGCCGCATCTTAGACCGACAGCCTATCCAGGGACTGTCTCAGCCGTGATACTGTTAATATCTCGCTAGGTCAAACGACTCATATGATCCTCTGTGATCTCCTACACACCATATGGTCATCCCTATAAGCGAGATAATAGGATATTATGATTCGTCGTATGTTTGTTTCATCAGACAGCGAGCATTGTTGGAACAACACATATATGAAGACCAGTGTACAAAACACTTAATGATATATGCTTTCAGTATATAATCCCAACAGTGCATTACTAAGAATCCAGTCCATCACTCGAGGACCAAGCATATTGATATTCGTCACCACTTCATCTGAGATCATCAGGAGAAGAAGGACATCGATGTCCAATATATATGCACTGAGGATCAGATAGCTGACATCTTTACAAAACCGTTAGCAGAAGCCAGATTCAAGGAACTATGCATTAAGTTAGGTCTTATGGAGTTAGATGATGCTGAAGGTTGAGATGTTATTCTCACTCTCTATGGATTTCTTGGATTTGTGGAGGTAGTGTGAAAAACATATCTGAACTTATACCTGCTTGTTGCTGAGTTTCTCTGCTAGACCAAGTCTGCTGAGAAGATAGCAGAGATGACGATTCTGCTGGAATGGCAGCAAAAGTGCAGATTTTGTTAAGTTTATAACAATTGTAAAGATTTGCTCAGCAGATGGGTCACGATAAAGTTCAAAGTGCTTAAGTCTTAACATTCTGATATGCGATTTTGCCTGGCAGAGCTATTCAAGATATGTTAAGCTGATCTACTGAAGTTTATGGAGGTTATGTGAATGCATGGACGATACAGAAGACAAGCTCATCGCGAGTAAGGAAAACATATCTTCATTAATGAACATTTTTTTACATTCAAAAAGAGGGAGGGTTACAACGACTTCAGTAGGGAGGCAGAGGTCTCAAAGGATAGAAGTCTGTTCCCCTGAGATTAGAGCGACCGAGAGTGAGGTCTTGGAACTTCTGCTCGAGAAGCCAACTTAGCTGCATCCTGCAAGGGAGAGGCTGCTCCAGATAGTTCAATACGCACCTCCGCACGCGCTGAAAGACGAAGGTCGCCCAATCCACTTCCGCCCTGTCGTCAAAGGCCATCATTGCCTTCCAAATCTCCCGAGTGAAAGTCATATCATCAGGATCGTCGCCAACGATCATGCTGCTGATAATATGAAAGATGACCCAGTATGGGGTCTGAAGGCGATACGCCAAAGGAGTGGGAGAGAACTCAAACAGAGGAGAGTCCCTCCATTTCTCCCATGACGTCCATTCTGGAGCCGTCTCCCCCTCACGGTAGTCCATTACCGACAATGGACCCCGGGGAAGGCCAAAGTCCAAGGCGAACGTCTCAGGAGTCCACTTGACCAACTGATTCCGGAAGACGCCATAGATAGCGTCCCTCTCCGAAACACATGATCGGAGGAATTGTTGAAGGTGCGCTCTCTGAAAACTTTGAGGAGTTGAGCAGATGAACTGCCAAAGGCCGTTTTGGCGAACGCCGGTCCTCGTCGCCTCGGCCACCATATATTCCGTCTCATATTGTGTAGAGGCTGGACTCGCTCAAAATTTGGTTCCTAGGAACATAAAGTATGGATGAGGGATTCATATCTGTAGAGAAGAAGAATTTGGTTTGTCTTGGAGATTATGCAGATGATGTGAGGACAGAGAAAAGCCAGAAATGATGGCAAAATCATCTCGAAGAAGTGTTATTTATAAGTCATTTTGAGCACTGGTTCATATTTAATGGACAGGACATTTTTTCTAAAGGATCACGTCGGATCATTATTTCTATTGGAATTCGAACAGTTGCATAGAGAGAGTAATCGCCACATAAAAAGTGCACGTCTAATCGGAAATAGAAGTTCTCAAGTGTGAACAAAAGGCGAAGAGTCCTGAATATTTTATACGAACATATTGGCTACTAAGACTTTCTATGCTGAGTCTAAGTTCTCAGCAGTCTGCAGTCATTCTTCATCGCTAGGGTTTCTCGTTGCTGAGCCTTTCCCCCTCACTACAAAGTATTTGGCCGTTGGACTCTGCTGCTCAGCAACCCACAATTTTTTAGGAAGGTCAGACGCGGGATTTGTTTGAATTTCAAATTCAATGAGAGCCATGCTGCATTTAATGCACGCAGACAGCGGCGACGAATCAGGACGTGTCACGTCATTCGTACTCAAGTTTGTGGGAGCGTAAACATCCATACGACACGACACTGTAAGCGCAGCCGTCGATTGCATTTAAAGAAGCGTACCCCCAACCGTCGGATTATTACAAGTAAGATATATACACTTCTAAATCGATTTACTTCACTTTATTGAAATTCAAATCCCTAGCTCTCATAAATCCCCATACACTCTCTCCAAACTCTTTCCAAAATCCTTCGATAATGGCTACCAATCCTAAATCCCCTACTCACTCTCATCACTCTGAACACTCTGTTTACACCACCGATTCATCGGATTCTTCTACTGAATCGGGTATCCCCATCCATTCCCTCACATCTACTGCGATTTTTCACGAGAAATGGGCTACAGAATACACTGGGGTTGTCAAGAAGGAAGATGTTCAAAACACAATTTCGTATGGCCAGTTGGTGACCTTTGCCAAGAACAAGGAGCAGTTTGGGCTGTCCAGTAATTAGAGGAGGGCAGCACAAGTGTTGAAGGACCGCATATTGTAAACTCCTCTCGCTGCTCGACAATTTCCAGATTGGCTAATGGATGCCCTAACGCATGCAGGCATGGTGCAATATCTCTCTTCAGAACCATCGTGGTTTCATCCCCACATGGTGTCTGAATTTTATGCCTGTGCCGTGGTTGATGAAGCGACCATGAAATCATTCAAGACTTCGGTCTTTGGGACTATTCTAGAAGTTAATGCAGAGATTTTGGCTGATAAGTTCGGTCTTCCCTACCAGGGTGAGCTTGTGGCTTCTTATAAGCTCAATGATGTTGAGGAGATGAAAAGGAGATGGGAGTTGTGGAAGAAGCCGGAGTTGGTGTAAGATAGCAAGTTGGAGCCGATCACCTTCAGAGTTGTGACCCCCATCAACCAATTTACAGAGGAATACAAGCTCTTGGCTGAGCTTGTCATTAAGATTTTCCAGTGCGACGTTGGATCATACTCAAAGCTATCCGCACACAAGTATGCTATGATGATGGCGATAGTTGATAGGATCAAAGGAAATTTGGCGGAATTCTTCTACGCACGGTGGTTGGAGCACGTTTGGAAGAATGTGACTGTCAAGAAGGATGGAACATTCTCTTCCAATATGAACTTCGGGCTGAAAGTTAGCAAGTTCATAGAGATGTTCTTTCATAGGAAGAAGCTGGATGCAGGGGAGAAATTGCTTCCGACAGACTTCATCCCTCAGACGAAGAAGGCAACTGCGCATCCCGATGCTGCCCGTCCAAGAATTCTGAAAGGGAAGTCCAACGTGGATACAAAGGTTCCAACATCCCCTAAACATCCACACCCAGGAGAACTAGCATTTTAAAGATTGGAGTATGCTACACCTATGTCGCCGGAGGAAATAGTGGCTGCCAGGAAAGAAGCCGAAACCAATAGATGTTTCGAAGAGCTTGAAGATATCGAAAAGCTTGAGCAGAGGAATGTTTCTACCTCTACAATTCAATCAGACCCTCTGGATGTTGAGGTACCGAAAAGGAAGAGAACAGAACTCACTGCTCAAGAGAAGCAGGGGACGAGGAGGACAACTCAGAAATCAACTACAACCTCCAAGGACAACCCCACACCTGCTGAGCCAGAGAAGAAGAGGACCAGGCGGAAGTTGGTGCTGCTATCTAAGCAGGAGAAGGAGAAAGCATCTGAGGATACTGAGATGGAGCAAGAACAAGAGAAAGAAGAACCTCTTTCATCGAAGCCTTATGAGGAACACATTCGAATCCTGAATGAAAGGAAGAGGAAAAGGCGATATGAAAGGAAGTTACAGGAGCAGAAGAAGTTTAAGTAGACTATGGAGGAGTTGCAGTTCCAGGGAAGAGATTTAAATTTTGAGCAAATTAAACAAACAACATTTGAACGGGAAGCCAAGAAAGCCGTTGACCGTCTAGCAGCAAAGAAGGCTGTTAAGTTGCTAACTGATGCGGCTAAAAGTTCAATGGAATTAAACTCTCAACCACACAAAG
>JAPKLW010001119.1:180377-207827 GCA_026898455.1 Plectranthus barbatus
GCTGGCGCGGGAAATTGGCTGAATTCGAGTTTTTTCATATCTTTAGCCCTAGATTTGATTTGATACACCTCCACCTCTATATATAACTTTGTAAATTCGATTTTTGAGAATCCCCAAGCATTCCCAATCATTCCTCATTCCAGATTTCAGATTTTTGAGAGATTTCCTAGAGTTCTAGGGTTTATGTTTGAAGACAAAGTTTTGTGGGACGACATTCCAATCCAAGTTTTTATGCAAATCAGGTTTTATTTTTCTAAGATGAATATTACTCTGAATATGTGTAACTAATCTCTTCCTCAGATTCTAGGGTTTCGAATTATCAATGTATACATGTTTGATTAATTGAATTATTTTCCCTTTCCCTTCGTAGTTTGTGAAATCTGTGCTTATTCATAATCTTTATTTGCTGATCACATCTTAGGATTATCTAGTTGATTACTTGAGACGCAACTGTGATGGTTTTCAATGAAAAGAGATTTTCACAATATAATCTGATTTCTTGTCGTAACTGAAGAAGATCGATTGTAGGGATAAATCTGTAGATCTTTGGAGTTAGTTAATTTATCTTGAGACCGAGCGGAGATAGGTAATTAATTAATCTACTTTATGAATTGTCAAACAAATAAGTTCATAATATTTTTCTGATGTTTCACTACGAAGAGGAATTAAAATTGGGAATTAATCAATTCATTCATCCATGTCATACTTGATAGTTAGATATCCCTGGAATCTGTGCTCCTCTTATCTGAATCCAAAAGCATTTTAATTTCCTGTTTAATTTTCATTAGCAAGTATTACGATTTTCAAAACAACCAAAACTATTTAATTGATTTTCCTGACCAGTATTTTGAGAACTTATGATTTAGTACTTAAGGTTTTTCGTTGCTTCATTCCCCTGGATCGATAACTTTAGGGTTTACAAATTTATTTGCCACTATTTCTATAATTAATCTGTAGAAATTACAGTGACCAAATTGGCACCGTTGCCGAGGGAGTGAACAGAAATAATCTTACTATTAAATATGTGATTGAAATACTGATTTAGGCTGTAATTTTTTGTACGTTTCTCTGAATTTTCGTATTTTCTGAAATTTTTCTCGCTTTTTCGCATTCCACGTCGATCGACGCTATTACTCATCGATCGACGAAGTTGTTTTCTTTTTGTCGATCGACGCCTTGTCTCGTCGATCGACGCCTTATTCATTTTAGAGGTTCAGTTTTCTTATTTCAGCTCGTTCCGTTTATTTTCAGTCTTACCTCACTACCTCCTTTGCTGTATAGGTAGTGCATGAGTACAAGAGCTAGAGGAAAGGACCCGCTTTATTACTACCCGGACATTGAAGCCACTTGCAGAAAGATCCGAAGGAATAAGCGTTCTCAGGAAAGCTCAAGTAATCACACGATGGAAGATAACGTACCACCGCCTCCACCAGTGCTAACTGCAGAGGAGCAGGCTATGCTTCTCCAAGAAGTCCAAGCTGTGAGGGCACAAATCCAACAGTACAATCTGGAAAGAGACCTCGAGAGGAACAATCCGAATGGAAGGGATCTTTGCCATAACCCACTATTTGAGGACAATCCCGACAATGAAGAGGAAGACAACCAGGATCCGCCAGGGGAGTCTGACGATGAGGAAGAAGAGGAGACCATGCAGAACCGGTAGAAACCTCGGTTCAGGGAGACAGACTTCAGAATTGGCATCAACGCCAACAACTTTGAGCTGAAGACCGGATTGGTGCAGATGGTGCAACAAAATCAATTCGGAGGAAGGGCTACTGAGGATCCTTATGCACATCTGGATAAGTTCCTTATGCTCTGCAACACTGTCAAGATCGGAGGAGTTAGCAAGAGTGCCATACGAATGCGTCTGTTCGCATTCTCTCTGAGGGATAAGGCACAATCATGGTTCACTACACTGGACAAGGAAAGTATTAGCACATGGACTGAATTGAGGAATGAGTTCCTGGAAAACTTCTTTCCCCCGAATGTCATCAGGCAGAGAAGGAAGGAAATCATCAGATTCGCTCAAAGAACTGATTAGAGCTTCAGTGAGACATGGGAGCGATTCAAAGAGCTACTGAGATCTTGCCCCGGACATGGCTTTCCGCCAGGAGAACAGGCAGAAGCATTCTACGAGGGACTCAATGAGAAAACCGTCAAGTTGGTGGACACCACACTGGGAGACACCATCATGACAAAAAGCGGAAAGAAGGCTATGGATTTCTTCCAAAAGATGGCCAACAACACTCAACGGTGGTCCTCAAGTCGAACTCGGCCTGTGATGGCGGTCGAGAAAGTGGTGGAGAAAGTTGCCGAACAACCTGATTTGGCAACCGAGCTGAAAAAGCTAAGGGAAGACTTCGCTGCACTGAAGTAGGAGAAAACAGTTGTTGTAGTAGAGCCAGTGCAAGCTCCGTCTGAGGGTAAAGACCAAGGTGGACCGAGTCGAGAAACACGTACAGATCATAGAGACTCAGGTCATTTAGATTGCCAAAGCTCTCGAAGCCCAGCACAAACCCGGGCAATCGCCTAGCAATACTCAAGCTAACCCCAAAGTTCAGAGTCAGATGAACCAAGTGAATGCCATCACTCCAAGAGGGGGAAAATCGTATGAAGGGCCAAAGCAAGCAAGGACTGATTCAGAGGAGGACGAAGATGTCGAGCAGGCCGAAGAAGCTATCGCAGATGCAGCCTCGTCGATCGATGGAGGATCGCCGTCGATCGACGCCAATCCAAAGGCCACGTCGATCGACGAGACCTCACGTTGATCGATGCCCACTCCTGTCCAGCCACCTATGTATAAGCCTCCCTTGCCATATCCGCAGCGGTTTGCCAAAGCAAAGATGAACGAGAGGTATGCATTCTTTCTTGAGAACATGAAGAAAGTAAACATCAACATCCCACTGATTGAGGCACTACGAGAGATACCGGGGTATTTGAAGTTTTTGAAGGATATGGTCTCTCAGAAAAGACCCTTCATGGAGCACGAGAGGGTCAACTTGTTCGAGGAATGCAGCGCGATTATTCAGAAAAAGATGCCGCTTAAGAGAGTAGACCCGGGATCCTTCACGATCCCCTGTGTCATTGGAGGAGAGACCTTTGGGAAGGTCTTTTGCCATTCCGGCGCATCCATCAACTTAATGCCGCTGTCAATCTTCAAGCGACTAGAGATCGGGAGCATCAAACCAACGACCATATCATTGCAGATGGCTGACAGATCGGTGTCCTACCCAAGAGGCATCATGGAAGACGTACTTGTGAAGGTGAAAGACTTCATCATTCCAGCAGACTTCGTGGTACTTGACATGGAAGAAGACCACAACATCCCGCTTATCTTGGGGAGATCTTTCTTGAAGACTGCTGGAGCATTGATTGACATTCGAGACGGCAAACTAACGTTTCGAGTTAATGACGAGTCGGTCACCTTCCCCATCTACAAAGTAGTGCAGAAGCATAATGAAGGTAGCTGCCAAGAAGAGTGCCACATGATCAATTGTTCAAATCCGGTGATTTCCTCTCCCTTTCCTTCTCTTAAAACTGATTCGGACTCTCTGGAGAACCGCTTACTACACTCTTTGTGTTTGTCTTCAGATTTGGATAAGGCGGATGATGAGCTTGTGGATTTGGTGAAGGAGCTGGATGTACCCGAGGGAATAACACATGAAAAAGAGAACAGACGGGAGCGATTTCCAAGCAGACGCAGCCAGAAAAAAAGGAAAAACGTGGAACTACCTCCACGTCGATCGACGCACACCATGCATCGATCGATATAGCATTAGGACCCACGTCGATTGACGCAACAATCACGTCGATCGACGCACGAAGGAAGTCAGACACGGAGACTTCATCGGCAGAAGCAGCGCGACATAGAAAAGGGATTGTGGCAGTTTCACCCATGTCAACCGACGCAAATCGGGGAAAGCTGCAATCTAACTCTAATCCGCTGGTTCTAGAACTCAAGATGCTTCCGGCACACCTTAGGTATGGGAAGTTGGAAAAATTACTACGAGTTCTATGGAAGTACAAGTCCGCCATTGGGGGGACATTGAGAGACATCAAGGGGATCAACCCCTCATTTTGCACACACAAGGTCCTTCTGGAAAAAGACACCAAGAAATGAGGGATGCAAGTTATCAAGAACAAAGATGGAAAGGAGGTCGCGAAAGTATCTGCCTGGACCCGACCTCCCTGATGGTGATTGAAGACTCCGGGGGATAAAAAAGTTGATGTCTGAGATCAACTACCAGGTATCGTTCCCTCTTTTGTCTGGTTTTCAAACTTATTCCACTCTTCGAGTTGGAAATAAGTTTGGGGGGATGTGGACAAGAGATGGAACGTCCTATCTTTTATTTATTCAGCTTTCTGTCTTTAATTTTTTGTACCTTTCTATTTTATGCTATTTTGTGGGGAAATTTTTTGAGTTTTGAGATAACCTGAACGAGATTGTGAGATTAGATTTGATTGAGGGTTGAGTATTGAATTGATTGAGATTGTTGTTAGATGCCTAGGAATGTAGAATACCGCATGATATGACTAATTTGACACTTATACTTGCATGCTGATTGAGCTGATTTGAAATTGACCGTGGAAGAAAATTTTTGAATCCTTGTGTGAGAATTTGAGCCTTTATTTCGTTTGATGTGAGATTCACATGTGTGTTTTGATTTCTCTAGAACTTGCCTATTTTCTGTGTTGAGACTGCATAGTGTGCACAAGTTTAGGATATTAGGCCATCTTTGTTAACCCAATATCCTAAACACTGTCCCTTTACAATAAAATTTTCCCTAGTTAGCCATTTTGAGCCTGTACAATTTTTCTTTCCTTGTCTATGAGATTAAGAAAAGTATTGTCTCACTCGTGTCTTGAGTTGTGGTATGTATGGGGATTGATTAGTGAATTGGTGATAAGATATGATAAATCAGCATCGATCGACGGCGACTTGGAAGCCACGTCGATCGACGGGGATGCCGCGTCGATCGACGTGGACCTGCTGGCGCGGGAAATTGGCTGAATTCGAGTTTTTTCATATCTTTAGCCCTAGATTTGATTTGATACACCTCCACCTCTATATATAACTTTGTAAATTTGATTTTTGAGAATCCCCAAGCATTCCCAATCATTCCTCATTCCAGATTTCAGATTTTTGAGAGATTTCCTAGAGTTCTAGGGTTTATGTTTGAAGACAGAGTTTTGTGGGAAGACATTCCAATCCAAGTTTTTATGCAAATCAGGTTTTATTTTTCTATGATGAATATTACTCTGAATATGTGTAACTAATCTCTTCCTCAGATTCTAGAGTTTCGAATTATCAATGTATACATGTTTGATTAATTGAATTATTTTCCCTTTCCCTACGTAGTTTGTGAAATCTGTGCTTATTCATAATCTTGATTTGCTGATCACATCTTAGGATTATCTAGTTGATTACTTGAGACGTAACTATGATGGTTTTCAATGGAAAGAGATTTTCACAATATAATCTGATTTCCTGTCGTAACTGAAGGAGATCGATTGTAGGGATAAATCTGTAGATCTTTGGAGTTAGTTAATTTATCTTGAGACCGAGCGGAGATAGGTAATTAATTAATTTACTTTATGAAATGTCAAACAAAGAAGTTCATAATATTTTTCTGATGTTTCACTACGAAGAGGAATTAAAATTGGGAATTAATCTATTCATTCATCCATGTCATACTTGATAGGTAGATATCCCTGGAATCTGTGCTCCTCTTATCTGAATCCAAAAGCATTTTAATTTCCTATTTAATTTTCATTAGCAAGTATTACGATTTTCAAAACAACCAAAACTTTTTAATTGATTTTCCTAACCAGTATTTTGAGAACTTATGATTTAGTACTTAAGGTTTTTCGTTGCTTCATTCCCCTGGATCGATAACTTTAGGGTTTACAAATTTACATGACCAGTGGACAAGAGATGGAACGTTCTATCTTTTATTTATCCTGTTTTTCGTATTTAATTTTTGCCTTAAATTTCAATTTTATTTTATTTTGTGGGGAAAATTTTTGAGTTTTGAAATAACCCGAATGAGATTGTGAGATTAGAATCGGTTGAGGGTTGAGTTTGAATTGATTGTGATTGTGGTTAGATGCCTATGAATGTAGAATACCGCATGATAGGATTGATTTGACACTTATGCTTGCATGATGATTGAGCTGATTTGAAATTGAGTGTGGAAGAAAATTTTAAACCATTGTGTGAGAAATTTGAGCCTTTATTTTGTTTGATGTGAGATTCACATGTGTGTTTTTATTTCTCTAGAACTTGTCTATTTTCTGTGTTGAGACTGCATATTGTGCACACGTTTAGGAAATGATCTTAGGTCATCTTTGTTAACCCAATATCCTAAACAATGTCCCTTCACATTAAATTTTCCCTAGTTAGCCACTTTTGAGCCTATATAAAATTTTTCTTTCCTTATCTATGAGATTAAGAAGTATTGGTTTCGCTCATGTCTTGAGTTGTGGTATATGGGGTGGAATGATTGTGAGATGGAGATAAGAAAATACAAATTAGTGGTGGAAAGATGTGTGAAAAAGAAGCTCAAATAAATAATTAGAATTCTCATAAGCTCTCTGAAAAGATAAGAGTACAAAAATTATGTTAAGAGCATAAGAGATTCAAAATGAGCTAGAAAAAAAAAGTTGTGTATTTGTTGATATATTTGAGGAGATGAGGTGGATGATGATTGAGAGTGGTTGTAGTTCGTTGAGTTGACCATATTTCGCTACCTTATCAGAAAAAGCCTACATTACAACCTAATGAATGTCCTTTTTGATTCTAGACTTGTGTGCACATTCTAGCAGTGGAGATATTAGAAAATTTGCAAGCCTATGGTAGAAATTTCTTCATACATGTTGTTGAGTGCTTTCATCTATACCTTAAGCAGTTGAGAGTTGAGCGATACACTTCTTGTGAGTTCTTCCACTGTTGATGAATTTTCTGTCTCTTTCAAATTGCTTGTGTGTAGTGGATTTTTGATTCTTGACTGTGATGAATCTTGTGAGGCATTGCTCTTTAATCGCATGATCTTTTGATTTCTTTCTTGCCTATTGATTGAGGACAATCAAACGTTCAAGTTTTGGGGGTTTGATAAGCTCATTATTTTACTCGCTTATCTATATTATTTTCTACTATTTTATGTAGTTTTATTGAGTTTATATATATATTCTATGCATGAGACTATATTAGGTGGTATTATGTGCATCTTGGTGTGTTTCTACAGGTTATAGGCCAAATTCACTTGAAAATCGTTCCGAAAGCAGTGATGTGTAAGAGTAGCAATGAAGAGTTCTTCCACAAGGGGAATTCGGGCTATTGGTGCATGGCAATGGATTATGCTTTGAGTTAGCTCTCCAACGCAACTGGAATCGGGTCAATCGGAGTTCGGGAGAGGAAGTTATGGCCAAAACCGTGAGACCGCGCATAAGGGGGCGAGAGACCACATCGATCGATGCCAATCAGCATCGATCGACGCCGAACAGGAAGCCACGTCGATTGATGCCAATCATTAACGATCGACGCGGGTTTGCTGATGCGGGAAATTTGATGAAAATCGGATTTATTCATATCTTTAGCCCTAGATTTGATAAGATACACATCCACCCCTATAAATAGCCTACTAAATTCAATTTTTTAGTACCAATCATCATATTTTCGTTCTACAATTTGATTTTGAGAGTTTGGAAACTTGGGAAACACGAAACCCTTTTATTTTCTTGTAAGTTCTTTATGTTTATGCAATTTAATATGTTTTGTTTTGGATTTCTATCTGCGATGAGTGGCTAGAAACCCTAGCGGGTTCTAGGGTTGATATTATTATGGATGCATGTTAGGATTAATTAATTAGGTTCATGATTCCTGTGTTTATTTTTAATTCTAGATTAATTCCAGGACCGAGAGGTGACGATTAATTTAGATGTCTAGCTATTGATAGAAGGACCGAGAGGTGAATATTGATAGTGGGATTAGGAATGCATGATACAATCTACACTATCCAAACAGATGTACTAGACTGTAGGAATTGAACTGATTTGCTTATCTGATTGACTAATTTGGTTTACTTGAGACCGAGCGGAGATAGTCACTAATTAGTAATCTACGTTATATTTGCTAAACAAGGAAATATAGCATTGTTGCAGTATTCCACCTGTTAAATTAATTGATTCCTACATGTTATCCATAATAAGGTTTCTTCCCTAGAATCTGTGTTCTTTTAAATTTGATTTCAAAACCCGTTTAATTTTCAGAATTGTCATCTTTATTTTCTAAAGCAAAACCCTAATTTCCTGTTCACTCAAACAATGAATCTTAGGATCATAGCTAGTATATAGGATAGTTTCCCCACACAATTCCCCTGGATTCGATAACCTTAGGGTTTACAAATTTATTTGCCACTGTTTCTATAATTAATCTGTAGATTTTACAGTGATCAACCCACACGTTGAGCAGATCGCTCACGCGGATGGGAGTTCAAGTGCTGAGCAAGCAGCTAGCACTCGCAGAATGCTGAGGAAAGGCCATCTGCTGAGACCAAAGAAGATGAAGGTTTTCCTCCCAACTGCTTCTCAGAATTTGATTCCGAAGGGGAATCCAAGGATGTTTATGATGCAAAGTAATTGAGGAAGATCACCACAGAATGCAATGACTAACTCCGTATGCCATTCAAGGGGATTCCCGGTCCAAGATTCAAGTTGAGGAGGATATCACAATGGTGTGCTGAGATTTCGCCTGAAGAACAGGTAAATTCTGACTTTGATCTTTTTTGTCATGAAATTGAGGATTTTGTTGCGACTATGGTTGATAAGGAGATCAAAGAGGTATTCTCTGGGGAGTTGGAGGAAGGAACCCCAGAAGGAGACAGATTTGGACGCGAGCTTAGGCGTTGGAAAACGTATGATTACATTTCACGTGAGCTCTGCGTCGAGGAAAGGGAATTGATGATGGCTTGGAAGGGACTCAATTTCTGGAGGAGAGAGGAGCAATGGGCGAACGAATGGATGGACCAAGCTCCCTGCGCCAAGCAGTACACTGACAAGCAAGTCATTGCTCGACTTCAGGCCATCAAAGCTCATCAACGAGTCTCTTCTCCTCCTTCCTTACCGAAGTCTACATTTGCTCCGGATGGCATGTCAGATGCTCACATTCAACTCTCAAAGCGACAAGCCAGAGTAGCTACTGAGTATAAGAGGAGATAAGCAGAGTATGATAAGATCAAGAGACTCACCTAGATGCTATCCAAGAGGAGAGAGAACGCGAAGCCAAAAATCTTGAGATAATCAAGTACCGCAAAAGAAATAAGGAGTTGCGGGCATATATGTTGGAACGAGAACTAGCGGATGCATGTATGCTAGAGGAGACTGAATTAGTTGCTGCAGAAGTAGAGTATCTGAATGCTATTGAAGAAGCAGAGTATCTGATAGCCACGGCCGATGGAGTTGATACTTTAGCAATAGCAACCACAGATGTTGAAATGGAAGAGATCTCAACCTCTACTGCTAGGAGTCAAGCACTCATCATACCCACCACTTCATCATTTCTTGCTACTCCGGTTAGTTTTCAAAACTTCCTACCTTATCTAAATTCAGTGGTGCAACTTGCTGTCCAAAGTGCTATGTCCACCATGTCTGAGCGAATGGTGATGGAAGCATCAGACATAAGAAGGGAGATTACCGAGGTAAAGATCGATGTTGCTACGGTAAAGACTAGTGTACAAGAAGTGAAAGAGGACGTAGCAGAGCATAAGCAGCAAGTGGAACACAAAGTTAATACCTTCTCCTCCACCTTTTTTGATGCACTCAAAGAGGGGGAAACAAGGAGACTTGTTGATGCTGAGCAGAGGAAGAAAGAAGAAGAAGCTCGGGCCGCTGCTAAAGAAGAGAAAAGAAGAGCCTTGGAAGAGCTAAAACTGAAGGAAATGGAGCTGAAGATCAAGATGCTTGAAGAAGAAAACGAGAGAATTGCTAAGGAACTTGAAAGGAAGACTGTTGAACGTGTAGCAAGTAAGGAATTTCTAGACAATTCGTGCAACTAGCATCAAGCAAATTTGACGAATTTGACAAATCAAAGAAGGATGCTCCCGATTCCTGATCCTGTTTTCTATATTTTAGCAACTTTTCATTCTCCTTAGTCTATCATTTCCATTGTATCTGTAATGAACCAATCATATGAATAAAAATGGATCAGACTTAGACAATTTCTCATTGTCAACCTCTGATTTTTACTGCGTGTCCTAGTTGAAATACACTATATGTGTATTCAACACATTTACACCTTGATGACAATTATGTTTTGAGATTGGTAAAGTAAAATGCTTGCTATTTTATTTGGGTGCTAGAATTTCTAGCATATTACCTTCGAAGCATTTACTTATATGGTTAAGCGAGAGATATTTCCAAACATTTATTGAGGGGGAATTTCATTATAACCAATCCTGCTAGAACTAAGATGGATAAACTCTGTGTTAGATTGCTAGATAGGCATAGTTCTGTACTTAGAAAATTTCTTGTAAACACAGATATTCTTCCTCTTAGATTCAGCAAGTGATAGTAAGTTTTGATCACACCAAAAAGGGGGAAATTGTTGGGAAATTATTTCCAAATCTCCCTTAGGATCATATTGTAAAAGGTTTTGTTGGATCGAACCTTATTAGATTGGTCGATCAATTGCTGAATTCTAGTATAGTCTAGCAACTCTTGTAATGTCCTGTATAATCTAAGTATCGAGTTGTAATAGATTACAATGCTAGAATCATTTCTAGCAGATGAGAAAGATTGCTAAGGCATTAGCAATCGTGTGCTACGAGGATGGCTGCTAGAGATAATAGCAGACAAGGATAGCCTCTAGCAATCAAGTGCTAAAGAGAATGATTACTAAGGCGTTAGCAATCATATACTAATGAAGGAGACTGCTAGAAGGTATATACTCGGCAGTCGGAAGAAGATTAGCAGAATGCTTAAGGAACGAACATTTGCAATTTGTCAAGTTGTAGTAAAATGCTGAAGGAGTCAGCATTTGCTAACATATAGCAGATTGCTAAAAGAGATAGCAAACAGAAATCAAAGGAATCAAGTGCTAAACTTTGTTGAGGCGTCAGCAGTCCGTTACTAGCAAAAGCAGATTGCTAGAAAAGGCTTAGCAATCAAAAGGCCTAGCAGATGGTTCTGAGGTTGCTTAGAAAGACGAAGTAGCTATCAACGAATGCTATACTCCCGTTCTGACAGAAGTACACACAAATGACAAAGCTTTCCCGAAGTAGTTCGGAAAGTACTGTACGACGCCGAAAGCAACTGGAAAAGTCAAATCAATCCTGGACAAAGGAACCGTTGTGTCTAACGGGTATGGAGATTCAAAGTTTGAATCTCCAAGTATAAAAGACAAGTCCAAAAGTGAGAGACGACTAATGCTTCTATCACTACCGACATTCGCAAACATCCTAAGTGAGTGATTCTTTTGATAAAGCGAACAAGTGAAAAGTAGTCAGTTGAGAGGACGAGATAAAGAGTATTCAAAGCTCTCAACAACCAAGAGTGTCTTTCATTGAATATCTGACACTGCCTTTTAGAGATTCCTTGACTTCGGTTGAGAATCTTCAATCATTGGGATACCTTCCATCATAGGAAGTATCCAACAGTCTTTTCTGAAAAGGATTGACTCTGACGGGCATTTGCCGCAAAACAGACAAGTTTAGAAGCAAACTATAAAAGCTTCCCAACAGCGTAGGAGAAGTTTCATGAAGGTTCAGCCCTTGACTTGAACGTAGCTGTGGTCTGAGAAGAACGAAGTGATGGAGGATAGCTTTGTTGTGGCCGGTTCGAAAGTTCACCGCCTATCGCAAGTGTTCGAGAATTCCTTGTATTTCGTGTACTTTCTTAGTGGAATTCTTAGCGCTTCGGCTAAGGAGTGGACGTAGATTTGTTTGGATCGAACCACTATAAATACTGTGTTTTTTAATGTTTTATTACTTACTGTCTTAAGCTGGATTTGAAACCTAGCAATCATACTGCTAGTGTATACCTGTGAAGAAACTCTAATCATATCTTGAGCTTAAACAATCTTTAATAACGTAAGTGCAAGTGACGTTTACTTATTTTGCTGCATTTCGCGTTTCTGGTTGAACACGACGACTCTGATTAATCAAGACCAACATCTGCTTTACTGTAGGCATGGTAGCAAGATATCAGCCTAACCCTGGACAGGTGCATTGGACCAAGGTAAAGAACATACTCAAATACATGAAAAGGACTAGAGACTATTGTCTAGTCTATCTGTGTGAGGAGTTGTGCCCTGTCGGTTATACGAATCCGGATTTCCAGGCAGACTGAGATGAAAAAAAATCCACCTCTGGCTATGTGTTCACATTGGGAGGTGGGGCCATATCATGGAGGAGTGCAAAGTAGAATTGCATTGCTGACTCCACCATGGAAGCAGAATATATGGCAGCTTTTGAAGCTTCGAAAGAAGCAGTATGGTTTTGAAACTTTCTTCTGGAGTTGGACGTGATTCCTAAGCTGCCCAAGACTATCACGGTTTATTGTGATAATTTGGGGGTTGTGGCTAATTCAAAGGAACCACGAACTCACAGGGCAACAAAACACATTGAGAGGAAGTACCATATTATACAAGAAATCGTAGCAATGGGTGATGTTCTGGTAGAGAAGATTGATATAAAAGATAATCTAGCAGATCCATTCACAAAAGCTCTACCTCAGAAGGTCTACGAGATGCATGTACGTAACCTTGGGCTGAGGGCAAAGCCTGACACGTAGAATGATTAATGTAATATCAAGATTAGTTTAGACGCGTTATACTCTAGAAAGCACATGTATAATGCTTTGAGTATAAGCGGGAGATTGATGGATTTATATACTGAAAGCATTATGATTGGTATATTATGTACAAGGTCGATTGGTTAATATATTGGGAATCATAAATGTTGTATGTTCATCTCCTCTCTGAAATAACAAACATGTGTCGCAAACGCTCTTATCCTCTTATCTTGTCGATAAGGAGATCATACGGTGTGTAGTAGATCACAGAAGATCGTACGGATTGTTTGACCTAGCGAGATATAAATAGTTATCACAGTTGAGACAGTTCCAGGATAAACTTTCGGTGTAGGCTGCAGCATACACAGTATTAAGCATCTTGTCTTGGATGGCTTGGTATGCTGGTGTGGGGCACACATTGGTAAGGACCTAAGTCGAGATCAATTCTTTTATCTGACATTAAAAGAATCTAGATCTTTATGGCTTGATGAGTTCCTATGCCTAAATGAAGGTACAGAAGTATACGCAGATTGTGTGTCACTTTGAGTTGCAGTGAAAGGCTCTAGTTGAGCTTGTATATCTGTATCTTGGGTGATAGCAGTTTGTGTATGACTGTCTGGTACTGGAACTAGGAAACCACATCCAGTATAGGACGGTGACATTACCTGAGCAGCTCAAAAGGTTCGTTACGCTAAAGTCCTGCAGGCTAATTAAGTTCAAACATAAGTGAAAAGGTTGGAGTGGATTGACTCAGGAATATAAGATGTTAATTAATTAAATGGCTTATCAGAGCTTAAATTAATTAATGAATATGTATAACCTTAAATGTGGGGATATACCAAGCCCATGCAACGCGTACCTCAAATTGTGGTAGCAAATAGGTAGGACAGTATTGATTCTCTGGTGGAATAAATCAATATTAATCAATTATATTATGGGTTGAATATGGGAATGAATTAATTGATAGACCTTATTTGCTATTTGCATTCTGGTCCCTTGTCTGGCCCTTGAAAACTTAGGCCAAATAGAAGTCCAGTATTTTCCTATAAATAGGCCTCAAGTTCTAAGATCAAATAACACAACAATACACCACAAGATCATATGTTGCAACCCAGCAAACCAGTATTTTGGGAGCTGTGTGTGATCGACTAGATCTGAGAACTAGGAGGAGATTCTGCTTCTCAACCAGGCAAAGAATCAGAAGGGAATCTTCACCTGATATTTGGATTAGAATTGGGATACAGATCAGAAGATCAGATCAGAAGGATCGTGTCTTTCTTCTCTCCCTCTTTGTTTTTTGAAAATTATTATCAATTTTCAAAGATTTAATTCCTTAATCTGTTAGGAATAAATCTTGGTGCGCGGGAAAAGGATCAAGGATCAAATCTCTGCGCACTCGTTCTTCAGGTTTCTACAATCCAGGTATTCCGCAAAAACCCCCCTTTATGCATAATTAATAGGAGCATGCTAGGTTTAATCATAGGCATAGAAATTTATTTTTGATATTCCAGTTATTGATCCCAGCTAACGGATTAAGTGATTCAGTTCACAAATCCCTTCAATATCCACAACAACGGGAATTCTAAATTGGATACCTTAATCCTAAGGCTGATGAAGGTGTGTTCCTTAGTTATGGACATCCTTCATACAAGGGATATAGGGTATTCAATAAGACCACCGAATGTGTGGAGATAACATGTCATGTTGTTTTTTATGAAGTTACTTTAGTGCGCAGGACACTTCAAGAACTGGGTCTGGAAAATCATGAGATCAAGGATGTCAATGAGGAACATAAAACTTATATTGATCATAATCCTACAGTTCCTCAAACTAGATCTATGAATGATAATTCTGAGACTCCAGTTACCTCGGTTGGACTTCAAACAGCCGAGAGGTCCAATGATGCTAACGTCATTGCTGAGGCCCAAAATTTATAAATGAAGATGTTAAAGACGAAGAGAAGCCCCCGGAAGCCATTCCAGCAGCCTTGGAAGTAGAACAACCTGAAGTCACAAGAGTCAACTTTGGAGTAGATGTGGAGGCAGCTCCTGCTAACAATGCAGTTGTTGAGCAGGATCCAGTTCAAGAGCATGAAGATGAACCATCCCCCCCTAGACCCTCCAGCAGCACAAAATGAGGCTATAGAAACTCTTATTGAGGCCAAAACTGTGAAGAAGCCCAGCTAGCTAAAGGATCATCCAATAGAAGTTATTCTAGATGATGTTGGGAAACTCGTTCAAACAAGGCAAGGCAGTGCATTGATGTCCTGCTTAATATCCCAAATTAAACCTGTGAAGATTGGTGAAGCTCTTTAATCGGCGGAATGGATCAACACGATACAAGAAGAACTAGATGAATTCACTCGCAACAGCGTGTGGTACCTGGTGGATAGACCAACACATCAATTCGTAATTGGCACCAAGTGGGTCTTCAAGAATAAAATAGATGAGACCGGCACAATTGTAAGAAATAAAGCTAGATTGGTTTCCAAAGGATATGCTAAGTGCGAATGAATAGATTTCGACGAAACATACGCTCTAGTTGCCAGATTAGAGGTCATTCGTCTATTTTTGGCGTATGCAGCCTATCACAACTTCACAGTTCTTCAAATGGTTGTGAAGAGTGCCTTTCTCAATGGTGAATTAAACGAAGAAGTCTACGTTGAACTGCGCCCAGGTTTCGAGCAAGGAAATTAGGTCTATAAACTGAGGAAAGCCCTGTATGGATTAAAACAGGCTCCTAGAGCACGGTACAAAACACTATCACAATTTCTGCTCAAAAATGGATTCGAAAAGGGGACGATCGATAGAATACTATTCAAGATACGAGATGGAGAAGATATCTTGCTCATCCAAATTTATGTAGTCGATATCATATTTGGCAGCAAGAACATAAGTCTATGTGAGAAGTTTGCCCAACTGATGCAGAATAAATTCCAGATGGGCAAAATGACATACATTCATGGACTGCAAGTAGATCAGTCAGCTGAGGGTATCTTCATCAGTCAGAAGAAATATTTGCTAGACTTGATAAATAAATTATGTCCTGAAAAGACGAAGTCTCTGATCCCTATGAGCACCATTTCTCAAATCACTCTCGGTGAAGAAGGAGAAACAATCGACTCAACTGCCTATCGAGGGATTATTGGGTCATTGTTGTATTTAAATGCAGGTAGACCTGACATTTCCTATGTTGTGGGAGTTTGCGCAAGATTCCAGGCAAATCTTAAGAAGTCCCACATGGAAGCAGCTAAAAGGATTGTGAGATACCTTAAGAAGACTGAGTCTTTGGGTATATGGTATCCTAAATATAAAGGAATCATGTTAAATGGATTCTAGAATTCAGATTTTGGAGGTTGCAGGATTGATCGGAAGAGCACATGTAGGACATGTCAGTTCCTAGGCCATAAGATGGTCAGCTGGTTCAGTAAAAAGCAGCATTCAGTGGCCACTTCAGCAACTGAGGCCGAATATGTTGCAGCCGGCAGCTACGGTGCTCAGGTGCTATGGATCAAGCAATAGCTCAAAGATTATGGAATAGAATCTGGATGCATGATGATATACTGCGACAACAATAGTGCAGTTTGCATAACGAAGAATCCAGTTCTCCATTCCAGGACAAAGCATATTGACATCCGTCATCACTTCATCCGAGATCATGTTGAAAAGAAGGATATATCGGTTGAATATATAAGGACGGAGGACCAGCTAGCGGATATATTCACCAAGCCGCTACCTGAGGCTCGATTTAAACAGCTATGTATCAAACTAGGTCTATTAGAGTTTGATGAAATCTCAAGGGATCGAGATGAAAATTGAGCTATACAAAACTGTATGGAACGCTCAGTTAAGACAATTTTGTTAATAATTGAAATTGTTTGTTTGATATTAAAAAAAATGATTTCATTGATGATTGAAAAGGAGTACATCATACAGAAACAAAAAATAAAATTACAAGAAAATCACAAAAACTTCTCGGATTACAATCAAGGAGTGGGGAAAAATGTTGGAGGATAGAAGTCAGAGCAATCCAGGTTCGACTGGCCTTTTGTGAAGTAGGGAATCTGCTGCTCTATCAGCCAGTTCAAATGCATACCAAATGGAATGGTAGCATCAGGACGATTCTGATGAGCTAGCTTCACTTGGTTGAAGATGAAGGATGCCCAGTCTACCTCAGCTTCATCCTCAAATGCCATCATCGTCTTCCAAACTGAAGGAGAAAAGCTACAAACCAGAGGGGAGTTACCAACAACCATATGGTTCACGATGTCAGAAGACAATCAATAGCGAGGCATGAGGATCCTTGCAGTGACAGTGGGATGGAAGCCGACATCCGCAGCCCAGCAACGCTGCCATGCTGACAAGTCCGGTGCCGTCTCCTCCTTCAAATAGTCCATCACCGGACTCCCATTGTAACGAAGCCCAAAGTCAGCACTGAACGTGTCATTCGACCAATAGATCTCATCCTCACCAAGATCACAGAGGATCTCGTCATCCTCAGTGAAAGTGCAGTTATTAGCAAGCACCTTTAATACACCCTCATGAAAGGTGTGAGGCTCCGTGGTCACAAAGATTTCAATCCCAATTGTTCGCAGACTTCCCATCACTGATTCATAAATGCTCGGATCTCTCCAATGCTGGACATATAATCCTCTCTTATTCAAGATCTTGTTGCGGTGGATCAAGATTCTTGAAGACATGACTTTGTCTGATTTTTTTTAAGAAAGGGTTGTATGAAATCTCATGATTCACAAAAGGGGTATTTATAGAAGATCTCGTGCAACAATTGGGAGCATGCCAAGAGACTTTAATTCAAGACACGACTCTTCATAGTTCAGACTCAAAAGTGAAAAGTCAACATTGAATGCTTGACAACAGCAACGAACCATTCGTGAATGGACATGTGGTCAAGGAGTCAGAAGGCTAACAAGTGCAGACTCAGTGAATGGTCAATTTGTAGAAGTACGGTTCCTCAGACCTCGCATAAAACTCTAAGGATGGATTTCCAAAACGGAGTGCTAGTCACTGCGATCTGACCGCGGTGGCGAATACCTCGGTAACGAGTTCCTGCAGTATTTGTCAAAAAATGGGATTACATCCCATTGGACTGCACCGGGTACTCCCCAGCAAAACGGTGTGGATGAAAGAAGAAATAGGACTCTTCTAGAGATGGTAAGGTCAATGATGAGTTATGCAAACTTACCAATTTCGTTTTGGGGCTACGCATTGGAGACAGCAGCATACGTACTTAATGTGGTGCCTTCTAAATCAGTTCCTAAGACGCCTTCTGAGCTCTTCCTTGGTCGCAAACCTAGTTTGTGCAACTTTAGAGTATGGGGTTGTCCGGCACACGTACTGTCAAAGGAACTTGATAAGTTAGAAAGCAGGTCAAAAGTAATGTTGTTCATAGGGTATCCCAGGCAAACAAAAGGTGGTTACTTTTACTGTCCTGAGAGTCAAAGAGTCGTTGTTAGCACCGACGCTAGATTCTTGGAGGACGAGTATGTGAGTAATCACAAGTCAAGGAGTGATATCGTTCTTCAAGAAATTGAGAACGAGAATGCAATTCCAAGGGAAGGGGAACGTGTAGATGTGGGTGCACCTATGAGAGGTACAGCACCACAGACACGTTCTTCAGTGCAAGGTGCAGGACCACAAGTCACTGCACCTACTACTGACACGGCACCGATGCCTCGTCGCAGTGGGAGAGTTATTTTCCTGTCGGAAAGGTACATGTTCGTGGGTGAGTCTTCGGACTTGAGCCTGGAAGACGGACATGAGGACTCTGACCCATTGACTTACGAAGAGGCAGTGCAGGACATGGATGTTGCCAAATGGCGTGTCGCCATGGATTCTGAAATTGAATCCATAACTGCTATGGATGTATACCAGAAAACTGATTTGCCGGATGGCTTTAGGGCCAAAGGGTGCAAATGGGTATACAAGAGAAAGAAAGGGGCGGAAGGAAAGATTACGGCTTTCAAGGCCAGGCTGGTGGCATAGAGTTATAGTCAGAAAGAGGGCATTGACTATGACGAAACCTTTTCATCCGTAGCCATGCTCAAATCCATCCGGATACTCCTTGCTATAGCTGCGCATATGGACCTCGAGATCTGGCAGATGGATGTCAAAACCGCTTTTCTAAACGGTAACCTTGAAGAAGGTAGAGACATCTATATGCAGCAACCCGAGGGTTACATAAGCAAGGGCGAAGAACATCTTGTCTGGAAGCTTAGGAAGTCCTTGTATGGACTTAAGCAAGCTTCAAGGTCGTGGAACTTACGTTTCAACGATGTGATTAAATCCTATGGATTTGCACAGTTGGAAAACAAAAGTTGTATTTACCGACTTTGTGTCAGTGGGAGCGTGGTCTTCCTTGCACTATACATTGATGACATACTCCTATTTGGAAACAACGAGGGAGTGATGTCCGAAATCAAGGTTTTGTTATCCGAACAGTTCCAAATGAAGGATCTGGGAGAAGCTGGATACATTCTTGGGATTAAGGTCTTACGAGATCGTAAAAGAAGAATGTTGAGCTTATCTCAGGCATCCTATGTGGATACTGTGATAACCCGGTTCAGCATGCAACTCGCCAAGAAAGGCTTACTACCTTTCAGACATGGCGTTCGTCTTTCTAGTGGGCAGTGTCCTCAGACACAGCGGGAGAAAGACGAAATGAGTCTTGTACCATATGCTTCGGCTGTGGGTAGTCTCATGTATGCAATGCTGTGTACCAGGCCAGATATCTGTTATGCCGTTGGCATGGTAGCAAGATATCAGTCTAACCCTGGACAGTCGCACTGGACTGCTGTAAAGCATATCCTTAAGTATTTGAAGAGAACTAGGAATTTCTGCCTAGTTTATCAAAGTGAGGATCTGTGCCCTGTGGGTTATACAGACTCGGATTTCCAAGGGGACCAGGATGAGAAGAAATCGACCTCAGGATATGTGTTTACCCTGGGAGGTGGAGCTGTATCTTGGAGGAGCTCAAAGCAGAAATGCATTGCTGACTCCACCATGGAGGCAGAATATGTCGCCGCCTCTGACGCCTCGAAAGAGGGGGTGTGGCTCCGGAACTACCTTTTAGAGTTGGGCATGATCCCGAGTTTGCCGAGGAGCATCACAATTTATTGTGATAACTCTGGTGCAGTGGCAAACTCAAAGGAACCGCGGTCTCACAGGGCAAGCAAACACATAGAGAGAAAGTACCATATCATACGAGAAATCGTATCGAGGGGCGATGTGCTGATTAAGAAGAATAACACTGCTGACAATCTTGCTGATCCGTTTACAAAGAGCTTGCCGCAGAAAGTTTACGAAAGACATATTTGTGAGCTGGGTCTGAGGTGGATGCCGACCACTGATAGTGGTTAAAGACAGCAGACTAGATAGACGGACTGTATACTCTGTAATAGCTTAGTTATGCTTTAAGTATAAGTGGGAGATTGATGGGTTTTGTATACTGAAAGCATTTATTACAATGAGTATACAACGGTCTATTTCTCCTATCTGTTAACAATCGTACATGTATGAAAAATGTTATCCTCTTGTCTCACCGATAGGGACGATCATACGGCGTGTTGTAGATCGCAGAAGACAGTATGATCACTTGACCTAGTGAGACATAAACCTGATCATAGCCGAGACAGCGTATGAGGATACGTCTGTCCGGATGGCTGCGGCATTGTCGGAATAAGTAGTCTGTCTTGGTTACTTAACATGCTGGTACGTAGAGGTGGCGTATTGATGGACCGCAGTGAGATATATTCGTCTGTCTGACATCAGCGAATAAAAGATCTCGTTATATTGATTGAGTCCAAACCCTAACGAAGGTTCCGGGGTTTGCACGGGTTGACTGTTGCTTTGACTTGCCATGGTGGAGAGCCTGAGTAACGTGCTCGTATATCCGCATCTTGGGTAACAGCAGTTCGTGTAGTACCGCCTGAGACTGAACTTAGGTAGCCATATCCGAGTAATAGGATGGGGACATTCCCTGAGGAGCCCAATAACATTCATCGTGCCAAAGTCCTGCAGGCTGATTAAGTTTAGGCACGAGTGATAAGGTTTGAGTGGTACTACTCAGGAATTATAAGATATTAATTAATTGTAGTTAGAGCTTGTCAGAGGCTCCGATTAATTAATGAATATCCGGTAACCTTAAATATGGGGATTCTCAATTAATGCAGCCCGTTCTCATAACGTGGTAATAAAGGGGTAGGTCAGTATTAATTTTGTGGTGAAAAAGAATTAATATTAATTAATTAATTGTGTCCTGGGTTGTGGACATGGGAATTAATTAATTTATAGGCCCACTTTATTATTTGCATTAGGTCCCAGGTCTGGCCCAACAAGTGTGCTGAATTGAGCCCCATTAGGGTTTCCAACCCTAGGTCTATAAATAGACAGCTCTCTCTCATAAGTTGTAACACAGTTGAAAAACCCTAAACCTAAGAGAGAGAGTGGGCGCCGTTTTTGAAGGGAGAAGGAGGAGAATTTCGATTCTGGTCCTGCTCAAGCCACAGATCTACGGGGTCCTCACCAGTAGTAGATCTGAACAGCACCGGGACACAGATCTGAAGATCTAATCTGGAGAACAACAGATTTCTTCTTTCCTTTTCTTTATTTTCAATTTTCTCTAGAAATTAGTTTTCTAATTTCTGTTTCCGCAGAGAAATCGGATTGCGTGGTTGAATTGGATTTTGGAATTCAAACGCAAAAGATCGGTACACTACGGAATTATGGTAATCTCTCAATCCACAATTATGCATTAAATTCATAGGAGCATGCTAGGGTTTTGAGAATATTTAATTATGGGCAATATCCATAGATCGATCCGGTTCAGTTTGGTTTTGGTGATTCGGTTCACGTGAAAACCCTACACAAACTGCCAAAAACTGAGGAGCAGTTTTTGAAGATGGAGTTGTCTGAACTGAAAGATCGAAGGAAACTGCCAGAGCAGCTCCAAAAGCAATATACGAGAAAATTGTGCAAGCAACTTGAAACTGCTAAGAAGGAAACAACGATAAAAACTGAGAAGACAGTTTTTATTGACAATGATAAGAGAAACTGTCGAGAGGAGCTCATAGTTTTAGACAAGCACAGAGAAATACGTGAAAAACAAGGAGCCAAGCAGTCATAAAGGGCATTGAAGACTCAATGATAAGAATCAAAGATTTACACAGTTTTGATTGCAGTACAACGTTGTTCAAAGTCTGACACAAATAAGATAAAACTACCTCTGCAAAAGCATGACAGTGTTTAGAAAAGGCAGTGCAGCAAGTCTGCAACATCAGAAAAGAATGGCCATTGATTGGACATCATTCCAATTGTCTCTACCGGTTATTTTCAGAGAATCGACTATAAATATCAGAAGGACCGGAGAAATAACTACTCTGAATCATTTGAACAAGTGCCATTACTCTGCCGAATTAAAAGCTCAAGCATGTAAAGCTCTCAAGCGAACAACATTTACTCCGTGTGTCAATACTTGAACACAAAGCTCTTTAGCTTACTGAATCATTTGTGATTCACCGTGTGATCTGTACACGAGGATTAAGTCTAATCGACTTAGTCTTTCTTGTTGGTGTTCTTACCTTTCAAAGTAACAACACAGCAACCTGGTTTTCTAAGGAGGAACAAATTATTACGGGCGACTGCCGAATCTCAAGTGTTCTGGGAAGAACTCAACCATCCATCCACCTGAGAAGGAGAAGAAAGGTTTGTCCTCAATCCATTTCCGATGACCAGCAGTTCTGAGAAGCCTTCGAGGTGCCTACCTGGCTTCGAGGAACTGAAGGAGTGAAGATCAACTACCTGGGCGAGTGATCCAGTTTACTGTGGACAGAGGTTTTTGCATTGATTGGCTATAGATCGTGAGGAGTGTATTATACATTGCTTAGTGAATTACCGGATTAATTTCCCAAGAGTGGACATAGGACTTAAGGATCCGAACCACTATAATATCTTGTCTCGTTTACAGCTTTCATTATTATTCGCATTATACAGCTTTTAACTGTGTTTTGGAACATTCAACACTTCTCTAAAGTGTTGAAGAGTATAACTGTAAACTGAATACTTAAACTTTCGGCTAACACAGTTTTTATAAATCTTAAGCTGGTAAATTGAGCCCTCAGTTTTAGAGTGAAAACACTTAGTAAAAATTTATGTTGCACATATATTCAAACTCTGATTAGGGACCAACAATAAGTTCTTTCAATCATAATCTTAGAAGTAATGTTCCGTCATTTGACGTAGTCCTGTATTTGTTCAATTAAGTTGAACCATGAATTTCATTTGTAAATTAACACTCGATATTGAATCAAGAGCTGTTTGATTAATATTTGACTACCTTGTTCGTCAAACCAAATTGTTGAATCGTTCTTTCATATTCTTATCCGATGGCTCAAGACTTGAAAAGTCCATGATTGATTAAGAGTCTAGAACTATTTGACGTGTCAAATCATAGATAATATATTATCCTTTGAGGATTTACTCGTATTCCTTATGTCATAAGAAAGGGAAAGGAAAAGATCGTGAGCTAGAGAAATCATCAGTGACCACACCAACTAAGGTGGGCTTTCTTTTACCCCTATATTGTGGCCCAAAATAAAATTAAAATAATGTTTTCTTTTCAAAACAATCAAGCACTAAATGAAGTGTTTTGTTTTCATCAGTTTTGTCATTGCCTACTATTTTGTGTTTGCTATCTTTCTTCTATATGGGGGAACCCCACTTAGAGAAGAACATCACAAGTGGGAACGTGGATGTTGATTGTGCGTATTGCGAGTTCGTAATGATCGTGCTCGATTAGTATGAAAGAAACTACGGGTTATTCCACTGTGATGCTATCAAGTAAGGGGTCACGCCGTAGTTGGACTAGCATCGTGACTGTGGTAGGCGGCCACCTCCCAATCACATGATTTTGCAAATACTTCAACTGTGTAAAAGAGCATTCTCATTCATAAAATGTTTTGGTGCCATGGGAGGATTTCAAAGTTAAAATCCCATGTGTGACCCGATAAAGAGGCATGACAAAATTATATATGTATGCTTTCGGGCATGTTTTCACTAAGTATAATTTGTACTTAGCCCCTTGCATTATTTCTAAAATGCACAGGTTAAAAGAAGATTTGAAGCAGAGTACGAGGTAGCAGAAGAGTGGAGTTGAAGACTCACCATTTGTAATAGTTAGATGCAGAAATATGTATCTTCATATACATACTTCATTGATAACTTTCCGCTGCTAAACTCATGGTCTTTTATTAGACTTTTTGATTATGGTTAAATTTGTTAAACTCTGATTACTTAATCGCTTTAGAAGCCAAGATCTCTTCTTGAGGAGGCACCTTTATGGTCCTTTGAATTACTTGGGATATGTGTGTTGATTTCTATCATAATTGTTTGATCTTTCTTATTAATTTATATCCCAAATGCATGTCTCGTACACAATGTGCCTCAATTCCTTAATTTATGTCTTGTTTATAAATGCATGTCCCAAATGCATGTCTCTTACACAGCCAAAAGCAGAGAGCAGGCGGCACAACAGAGCAGAGCAGACCAAAAGTATAGGCAATGATTGGATGACATTCTCCTTGTCTCTAATGATATGAGTGTAAAATGACCTATTATTGCAATGTTTTTGCATGCTTGTTTGTGTTTATTTTACACCCATATCATATGTTTTTCGATTGTTTTTTTCTTGTTTTCGTGTTTTGTGGTGTTTGAGTTGTGTAGGGTTAGAATGGAGCATAATTCATCAAGTTTGGCCAATTTCGTTGAAATATCGACCCAGATGAATCCCATGTACTGGAAAGATCGATCCGGATGAGCAGAGGATGCAGCATGGAAGATTTCAGAGCCAAATCCCGACCCAGACAATTTGGGATTGGTCGGTTTCTGCCTCTGTTTGGCACATATCGATCGATCCACTGCAGAGATGGATGCCAGTACCGGTCGATCCAGTTTGTCCAGGTCGATCCAGAATGGGGGCTGTTTTGGAAGTTTCTCAGATTTGAATGATCTCGGTCGATCTCTTGTGGTCCGGGTCGATCTCTGAGGTGGTAAACTTACTATAAAAGGGCAGAAAACAGAATTTGGAAAAAAATTTGGCAAATTTTGGATAGATCTATGATCATTGTAAAATTCTATAGATTAATTGCAGAACAGTGGCAAATAAATTTATAAGAATACCCTAATGTTGTCCAACCCAGAGGGATTGTGTTACAAAATTATTTTATGTATTAGCTATAGTCCTAAGATCTATTGTTTGAGTAAACAGAAAATCAAGGGTTTTGAGTTTAAAAGATAAAGGTAGCAATGCGGAAAATTAAAGAGTTTGGAAAAGCAAATTAAAGGGACACAGACTCTAGGGCGAATTATCAATCAGAATACATGTACATTGATTAACTTGCATTAGTTGGAAATCATAATATACTACTATTTCTTGGTCAGACAATTATAGCCTAGGTTACTAGTATGTGAATGTATATGCTTTGTCGGCCTCAATAACACAGTACTAATCAACCATTTATAACTCCACAGATTAAACCCTACAATCACTATCTTCCCCTAGGACAGATAATCTAATTATATTCGAATTCCTTTTCGTGTTGTTAATTTCCTCTTTTCAGTCCTTCAATCAACAACTGTAAACCTAGAATTACTTTTATCTTTCAATCTTATTAATTCTAAATCATAATAATTCTAATAGGAATTCAAAACCAAGCAATTTATTGTTAATCAATTAAACATGCATCACAGATTGATATTCGTTGCCCTAGAACCCGCTAGGGTTTCTAGCCACTCATCGCAGATAGAAAACCAAAACTAAACATATTATTAAATAGCATTAAAATAACTTACAAGAAAATAAAGTACTTCGAATGCTGGAAATAAAGGACGCTGAATGGTAAAGGATGTAAAAATATGATAAAGGATGACAAAAGATGTTGAATGATGAATAAAACTCGATTTTGCAAGCTATTTATAGGAGTGGATGTGTATCTTATCAAGTCTAGGGCTGAATATCTGATTTGATTCGAATTAAATAAAAAATCTCGCCAGATCTAGACGCGCGTCGACCGAGGTGGAATGGCGTCGATCGACCCACATGTTCTCGCATCGATCGAGGTTGATTCTTCGTCGGTAAAAAAAAGAACTCTCTTTTCCTCGCCCCTTCTGCGCGATCTCATGGTTTTGGCCATAACTTCCACTCTCAAACACCGATGAACCCGATTCCAGTTGCATTGGAAAGATAACTCAAAGCTCTATTCATTTTCATGCTCCAATTGTCCGAATTACTTGTTTGGAGGAACCCTTCACTGCTACTATTGCACGTCACTGCTTTTGGAACAGTTTTCCAGTGAATTTAGGCCTTAACTCTGCAAAAACACACCATGACAAGCATAACACTACATATAATAGACTCATGCATGGAATATATATATATATAAACTCAAGAAAACTACATAAAATAGTAGAAAATAATATAGATAAGTGAGTGAAATAATGAACTTATCAATCTACGAGGGAAAAAGGTAGTTACTCACTCCAAATCACTGATAAACACTCATTCTGTGCATTTTATTGATATATTTATGCTTAGATTATACTTCAGATTTAGCCATTATGTGATCTTTTCATGCGTTATTCTTATTCTTTAAGGAAATATTACGTTTGGTTCGTTTGATGTTGTTTTGCACAGATTCTATGCGTTTCTGAGGATTAAATGAGATAATTGAACAAGCATTTCCAGAGTTGATTCATGTTGGCATGCACTGAGGAGAAAAAGATAGAATTTATTCAAAGGGCTCGTGAAAAGGATGCTTCGACACACAACCGGCGATTGCCTTGCATGGCCGGCGAGTCACCTTCACGTCCGGCGTTCGAACCTCCAAGCCGGCGACTGCATTTCCTGGCCGGCGATCCCACTTCCTTTCCCGGCATTTGCACCTCCAGCCGGCGATTGCATGACACAGTCGGCGATTGCCCTGGCTCAACCGGCGATTTGGGCTCCCAGCCGGCGACCGCCCCTCCATGCCCGGCGGATCGCCGGTTCTGATTTTCCCCCTCGAAACGGATCCGGCGGTCGACCCCCCCTGCCGGCGATCGCCGGACGTGAACTTCCTCGCTCGCAAATTCCGAAATTTTACGTAAACTTCCATATCTTTTTGCCCAAGTCTCCTAAATTCCCCATATCTTTTGAGATTTAAATCCCTCACCTATATATATAAGTTCCAGAAGTCAGAAAAAGGGTCCTTCACCATTATTCCCACATTCCTACGTTCCGAAATTATTCCCAAGGCTAGAACGAGGGTTTCTCTGCAGAAATTCAAGGAGAACTGGGAGAGCATGACAGGAATTGAAGATTGAAGACTACGCGGTTTTTGATTTCCTTTTTCTGTTTCTATGACTCTTCATCTCTTTGTTTTTCTTGGATTTAGCATGATTGGCTAAATCCCTTTTTGGATTCTAGGGTTTTGAAACTTTGTATTTATTCATTCAACAACTTCTGCAATTTAATGTTCCTTTTCCTCTGATGTTCTGATTTAATTTGGGATTTTCAATAATTGCATTAATTATCATTAATTGTGATTTGAATTGATAGTTTTTGAACTGAGAGGTCTAGGTTGTCAATTAAGACGCAAATTTATCAGATTTATTA
>JAPKLW010001119.1:207837-246584 GCA_026898455.1 Plectranthus barbatus
TGGTCTGTACACTTGCAGCTTTAGCGCGTCGCAAAACGCGCTATCAATCACTTCCAAACATCTCCAAACATCAGATCAAGGGAGAATCAATGCAACATCACTCCAATTAGATGCAAATTGAGGAGGAAATTGAAGATCCAACCACGAAGATCAACAACTGGGGGAAAATCTCTTCTCTACCTTATATTGTAATGGATTCATTTTCTCTTGTAATGGAATTGAAATCAACAAAAAGAATGAGTGGCTAAACCTTCTAGTATATTGGTTGAGCAATGCGTTGAATCTACTACTATGATTGAATGAAAGTTTACTTTCTCCTAGTCAAGTGCATCACACTAGAGCTTGTTCCTAATCAAGTAGTGTAGGCACTAACAAAATGCTTGATTGTTGACATCGAAATAGCAGTCAATACGCGGGTCTAGATGTCGTGATTATTGTGTTTGCATACAAGTTTTGACCCAATCCATGTGCGGGGATAGCTTGTAGGTCCATAATCTATGAACCTTTGGCAGTGGGATTTGATTCGATAACGTAACAGCTTGAGAATCATATATCATCTACTTCTAATTCACCGGTACTAAGGGGATTATATATTGTAGGGTGGATTGATCAATACTAGGAATATTAAAGTCGGTTTACAACATTCTATCATTTTATTGGTTCATTTCAAAGTTCATACCAATATCCTCTTCTCTCATTGGAGTATCCTATCATTTTGGGAATTTCAAGCATTGTTAGTGAGATTGATTGTAAACATTGAGTAAATTGATATTTCTACCATGGTGATTGAAGCACTTAGTTTTACTTGTATTTGTTAGCTAGTTTAGATTCAATCTTTGCCTAGATTAGAAACTACTCAACGATTTGATTTACTTGGATATAATCTCAATTCTAGTGGGCGAGATAAGAAGATCTCGGATTGATATTATTCTTGAATCGTTAATAGTTTGAGTGATTGAACTTTTAGCGCATCATCTAACGACTGGAATTTTTTGTCTTACGGGAAGAATTCAAATCATCAACCAATCCGCACCTGAAGATTATAAATAGATTGTCAACACATCAGAATCATCATCGAAATCTTGTGAAAAGCTAAGCCGAAACTCTGCTCAACTTTTTAATCAAGCTCTCTAAAATTTCGTGAGTTACTATCACAAGACTTGAGTTTCCAACTCAAGTTAATCTTTTCGTGTATCTTCTAAGAGCACGAGGCCTAAGCTTAAATCTAAAGCTATCTACTTTGTGAATATAACTTTTCAAAGTTTTATTCATAGCAGTGAATATCCTACCTTGGGATATTGATTATCACGGGCCTAACTAACCGTACCGAGTTTTGGGAAGAACGAGGAAACATCCAATCATCCAGGAAGAAGATTGTGGGGTGCGTCCTCACTTCAACCTGAAGAAGCATCTACTTACTAGGAGTTTTTGGACGAGTGATGACAGCAGACCGAAGGATGGAGGTTTCGAACGGGCTGTCCATAGATCGTGAGAAAGCTTTTACATTGAAACTTAGTGGATTCCCGATTAAGTTCGGAAGAGTGGATGTAGGACTTTGATTCCGAACCACTATAAATACCATGTCTTATTTACTCGCATTATTTAAGTTTCTGCATTTATGTTCTCAAACTTACTTTGAAACCATCAATACTCGTCTAAGTATTGAAGTATATGTTTTGAAACTTACTTAATATATCTTGAGCAAAACTGACTTTTTGTTTAACATGAAAACTGAGTCTAAGTCAGTTTTCAGAGGCAAGTGCAAATTAACCTATTTCCGCTGCACATACATACTCAGATTTCGGGACCAAAATTGTTAATCATAATTTCTCAGAGACACAAACTGCTGAGTAATAACTAATTTGTGAGTACAATTTTTTGCATTAAACACTCTGATCTTGTAACAACATATATATCATAACAATTTGAATTACTAAACTAAAATAAAAAATGTTACTAACATTAATGTATATAATAAAAATATAATATAACAAAAATATTAATATAATGTATAAACTTTAATATCAACCATCAAAAATATAAATCGAAAGTATGAATTCAATCGTATGCACCAAACGACAAAATTTAAATTAATTAAACATAAAAATCAAACTAGAGTCTATGCATAGTGATGTAAACCACACGTGAGAAAAATATAATAGGTTAAAATACGTACATTTATTTGAGGCAAAGTATAGTTTGTTGATGTTTACTTAAATTTTAATTAATTAATAGGATGTACCAAATAAAATGTTGGTTTTCTTCAATTCTTTTCACTATTTTCTTGGAACACATTAAGTTTGAAGTGCCAATAAAAATATAATTGAACTGAATCGATTTCAAAATATTTTGTTTGACATCACTCATTTATTATTATACGAGTTGAGCTTTCTTTTTTAGTGAATATTTTAAAATTTAAGAATTAATCGACTCTTTTTACTGAACCAAAATCTAACACAACCGCTTTTCATCTCTAATGACGTCGTCATGACCAATATCTTCCTAGATGGATTTCATATAATAAGTAAACTTATAAATTTTATATTAATGTATCGATCAAATTTAAGATTTATTTCAACTTTTTTTATATTATCAAATTTTAAACTAATCTTTACTTATATTAATAAAAAAACTATGAGGCTAAAAACACACCGAGTTACATGTATACTTTACGCGGCATTTAATAATATTGAGTTAAACTTTTAAACTAAAAATATAAAAAAAGATTTCCCAAAAACCGAAATATCCAAGCTACTCTTGCACCATCTCTCTTTAAACTTGTCACAATTTAAGTTTTCTATAACATTAATGTCATTTTGATCACTCCCTGAATTTTAATTTGAAAGTATAATATTTGACTCTACATATTCTTTTGCCCAGCCAAACCTGAAGGTATATTTAACTATTAGAAGTAAACATTAACAAAAATTGCATAACAAAAAAAAATGGGGTAAATTCAAAGTTGAGTTGAGATCATATTCATAATTTTCCCTACATAAAATTAATATAAAAGTCATATCATATATATAACGAAATGGCCTTAAGAGATGCCATCTCTCACAAAATTTATGTGAGACGAATCTTATAAAATCCATATTATAAAAGATTTGATTTGTAGATTCTCAAAATATGTAAAGTTCCATGGTTGTGTAGATTTTTTATTTATTTTTCATCCCGATCAGCAATGCCCATTTTTATTAATTTCAGGGTTTCTATAAATTTGAAAGTTTTCACTTAGTAGATTTGATACCGTATTCGTGTAAAAAACAATTCAAAATACATCGGTTTTTTTAGATCACGTATCAAATAGCAATGATTCAAAACAAAGATTCATTCGATTCATGGATAGATCATCCACTCATTTACGGAAGAAAAATAAAAAACAATATGTATTGTATAAAAATATATTATTTATTAAAGAAAATATATCATTTTCTAAAATATTTAATTAAAATATATAATAATTTAAATCCATCTAAAAATACGAAGTCCATCTCAAACAAATTTTTATCTACATAAATAAGTTGATAGTCCCCAACAACATTACTCTATAATTTCTGGTCATAATAATTCAATAATTGGAATCATTCAAAAAACTGGATCCAGAAAATCCAAGGGCCATTAGATAAGAAAATGTAGATATGTATAGATAGATGTTGAAATATTTTGATTAAAAAAAAAAATTAATCAATATTACGATAAATTTTAAAATCTAGAAAATGGCATTTACTGGTTCCAAAACATAAATTTGAAGAAGATAATCTATGAAAACCATATCATATAGATTCTGTTATGAGAAGAAGTTTTTCATTACTAGACTATTAAATTCATAACCAATAAAATTCTGTAAAATAGTCAAAATAATTAATTTGTGGATGTTAAAGAGGCAGGGGTAGCTAATTGTATATTTCGCAATTAGCAAATTTAATCATAACATTGTAGGGGCATGATTATCACTAATCCAAATTCAAACAGTTTTTAGTAGAGTAGTTAAGTCCTACTTAGGCTCATAATTAATTTTTTTATAGGTCCACACTAATAATTAAATAGTTTGTTTCTAGAAAACTCAAAACGTTTTCCAATTTCCAAAGATTTACAATGTCTCCTGTAATCTATATTCAACTTAATTAAATTAAGAAAAAACGTGTCAAGATTTATTATAAATGAAATTATATATGTGATTTTGGTCGTTAACCATAGGTGACGCCTTTTTTTGCCGCAATAGGTTGTTACAACTCGTAAATGATGAATCATCGAGGATTTATATAAAGTTGTGGTCATACATTAATATTTTCTTCAAAACTAAATTATGATAACTTTTAAGATTTATGTTTTTTTCGTGTGCGCAGCTTCCATGTAATTTAGTTAATTTTTTTCCTTGGGTAGAAAATAATTATTTATATTAAATTAAAAATGTTAATCGGGCTAATTAGAGTCGGTTTAAATTAGAGTTAATTGATTGTGTTAATTTAGATTGAGATTTTTATTGAACTAAGAATTTATTGATTTTTCGAGCTAGTTCATCGGATTAGAAAATATTATTTTTTTTGTTAAAATGTTTTATAATATTAATCTTTTCTCTGTTTTAATATTTTAAAAAATAGATAAAATATTTCTTCTCAATTATAAAAGACAAAAATCACCGTCACAATATTTATGTATTTATAAATCCAAAGATTAAAAATATATTAATTTAATATTACTGATATTTGAATATATTTTTCACTTCAGAATTAAATATAATATTAAAAATGTGATAAATATTAGAAATGCATTTTAGAATTATAATTTGATAAAAAAAGTTAGGAAATTTGGAAGAAATATCCTTCTTTTATTTTATGTTTTGGTGGGTCAAAGTATGTAAAAGGCCATCATAGGTAGTTTCAGCTTAGTGAAAAAATGTAAAGTCCTGTATAGGTTCTTTTATCGAGTTGTAAGCTGAGATTAATGTGAAGACTAGACTGACTGATCAGTCTATTACGCGCGAAGGACTCAACAGACTAAGGTTCACAACAAACTCTACAAGTCTGGTTGACTATGAGTGCGGAACCACGAGAAACTACACCGACTGCTAACACAACGTTGATGCTTCATCATAGTGGGAGGATATACTTCATCCCAGATTTTGATCTGGTTGATGGAAGTCCCCGAAACTACGATGAAGCAGTACCTGACTATGGTATAGACAAGTAGTGGATCTCCATGAATTCACTAATAGAACTCATCAAGCTATGGTTGTATGCCAGAAGACATGACTGATAGATAGCTTTATAGATATAAGCAGTAAGTGGGCATACAAGGTAAATGCAGGAGCGAATGAAAGTATCGAGGTTTGTGCGAAAGTATTATAATCAGTAAGAGAGAGCATAAGACAACAATGGGACTTTTCACCTATAAGTCGTGCTCAAGTTCATTCGGATACTCCTAGTCATAGCAGTACTAGGTAATCTAGCAATCTGGCAATTGGAACTGTCAGAAGGTTTTGTGCAATAAGGCGAAAGTATCTTGTTTGAAAGCTTTGGAAGTCCTTTTATTGATTGAAGCTTATCGGTCATGGGACCAACGTTCATAAGACGTGGTAAAGTCCTATGGATATTCACTATGCATGAACGAGAGTTCTGAATGCTAGTAATATGTCAGTGGTAGCGTGGTGCATCTTGCATAGTATGTAGATAACGAAATAATCATGTGGAGGTATTATCGGGATACGGAGATGGTTATCCAAACAGTTATAGATGTTCAACTTAGGATGGACGCTAGGTACATCCTAAGGATCAAAGCCTTGCATGTTTGCAAGAAGATGATGTTAAGTCTGTCTAAGGAGTTCTACTCGAAAAACTGTATGAAATCTATTATCTTGCTATGAGGTTGGCATAGTTGATAGATATTAGTCTTAACCCTGGACATACACAATACGGTCGAGTATATGTGTTGTGGGTTATGGTTCAGATCTCCAGGTGGTCAGAATCATAATAATGTTTTACTCTAACTATATGTTCACTTTGGGTAATAGAATCATATAATGGACGAGTGTAAAATGGTTGAGTTTTATGGGACTTTGCCAAAGTGTAATATGATTCAGTTATTACAAACTAGAATTCAGTAATGGTTATTCATTTGCATAGTATCTGTAGTTTAAGTGATAGAAGAACTAATGCAGTTGCAAATTTGAGAAACCTAGAATTCACAAAGTGATGTAACATATAGAGTTAAGTGCCAAAATAAGAGAAGACATGCAATTGAGCAAAAGTATAAAATTTTTCCTTTAGCTTCTTGATTGGTAAAAAAAGGCTCACGCAGAAATCTATGATAGGGATTCATAGATTTGGACTGTGGTTGATGCAAGCCACTCGGTGATTATATTAACAACAAATGGTTTTAACACATTGGATACTCTTAAAAGCATATCATTATTCTTTGAGTATAAGTGGGAGATTGTTAAGTTTTTGTATACTGCAATGCATTATAATTGGTACATCGGTAAACTATTTCGTTTGATATACTGGTAATCATTATTGCCTTGTATACAATGATACAATAATCATGTCTTATTAACAAACATATGAAGCAAACAATGGTATCCTCTTATCTTGTCGATAGGGAGATCATATGGTGTAGGAGATCACGGAGGATCGTATGGATCACTTGACCTAGCGAGATATAAACGGTTATCACAGCTGAGACAGTCCCGGGATAGATTGTCGGTATAAGCTGCAGCATACGTAGTAATAAGCAGCTTATCTTGGTTACTTAGTATGCTGGTGCATGCATTATGCATTGATAGGACCTAAGTTAAGATCGATTCCTTTATCTGACATTAAAGGAATCTTGATCTTGATGGCTTGATAGAATCCTAATCGTAGATGAAGGTACGGAGGTGTACACAGATTTGTGTATCACTTTTAGATACTATAGTGGTGAGTTCTAGTTGAACTTGTAAATCTGTATCTTGGGTGGTAGCATTTAGTGTATGACTATCTATGAATGGAACTAGGTAACCATATTCACTATAGGATGGTGACATTCCCTAAGAAGCTCAAAAGGTTCACTATGCTAAAGTCCCGCAGGCTAATTAAGTTCAAGCATAAGTGAAAATGATTGAGTGGTACTACTTAGGATAAAAAGATATTAATTAATTTTGGAGCTTGTCAGTGCTCAAATTAATTAATGAATGCATGTAACCTTAAATATGGGGATATACCGAGCCTATGCAACCCGTTCCTCATAACATGGTAGCAAATAGGTAGAACAATATTAATTCTCTGGTGGCTTGAATCAATATAAATTAATTAATTATATTCTGGATTGAATATGAGAATTAATTAATTGATAGGTCATACTTGTTATTTGCATTTTGGTCCCTGGTCTGGCCCATGAAAGCTCAAGCCCATCTCATATCAGATTATTCTTATAAATAGCTCTCAGGTTCTCAGATCACAACACACCACAAGATCATAAGTTGCTAAGCAGCAAACCAGTAATTGGGAGTTATGATAGGCTACTGAGGATCTGAGAACGAAGAGGAAATTTTGCTTCTCGATAGGCACAGATTCTGGAGGGAAATCTTCACCAAATTTTTGGATCGGAGTTGGGATACAGATCAGAAGATCAGATCTGGAAGCTTGTTTTTTCTTCTCTCTCGATATATTTTGATTTTAATTATTTAATTAAAATCAAAGATATTTAATCTTTATTACGCAGGATTAAATGTGAATGCGCAAGGATTCAAAAGTTTCAATCCCTACGCGCAGATATGCAGACACTACGAATGTCAGGTAATCCGATAAACATCTGCATGGCAATTTATTTATTAAATAGGAGCATGCTAGGGAATAACTGATGTATGACAATTATTTAGATATCCACAGACTTCCTTGGTTCAGTTCAATTATGTAAATTCTGGTTCATGGTATAATTCCTTCACACCCTAATTGGACTAGTCCTTTTCTCATAAAAAGTATGATTAAGGGACCTTGGATTTCTGAAATCCGGACTTGAAACTGACTATTTCATAAACACAGTTTCAGTTTCTGAATTCCTTGCATTAGGAACAAATTGCTTCACCCGTTTCTTAGGCATGGTTGGCTTCCTCTCAGGTTTATTCAGTTTAAAAACTGGATTATTTTTCGGTTTGGGAATTGAGTTCAGTTTAGGAACTGAATTTTTCCATTTACCCTTATCAGTCAAACTAGAGTTTTGAACTACTCCTTTGCCTAACAACTTGACTTCAAAACAGGAATTCCCTTTAAAATGATGATCATTGATTTTTCCAGTTTCTAAAATCGATGCATGATTGCTCGAAGTATCTTCATTGAAACCCAAACCTGATTTGTTAGAGGGATCTTTTTGGCTATTTAAGGCCTCAGCAACCTTGCAGGAACTTGATTATAGAGAACAAATCAGTTTTTGATCTTGAACAACTTTATGTTTTAAAGATTCACATTCCTTAGAAATATTTTTGAAACTTTTTTATGTAAAATGGAATCTTCTTCTTTCAATTTTGTCAGCTCCTCACTGAGTGACCTTGATACTTCGATCTCCTTGGTCAAGTTTTAGCCAAGAGTTTTCTCCATCTAAAGCATTTTTCAATTCATAAAACTTAGAAAACTCTTTCAAATGAACTTCAAGAGTGACATCATCTGAATCCGAGAAAATAGATTCAGTGTCCTCTTCAATCCATGCGGAAGAACTAGAATCTTGGTTAGAAACAATTACCATTTTCTCAGTTTTATCTTCTGGTTCTTCAGCTTCACCATCTGCAACATCTTTTTCCATCTTGGTGATACGTGCGTAAAATGACCCATATTTCGATGTGTGCGCATGCATGTTTGTGGCTATTTTACTCCCGTATCATATGTTTTTGTCGTATTTTGGTTGTGTTTTCGTGTTTTTGTGTTTTGAATGTTGTAGGATAGGTTTTGGGCATAAACGAGCATTTTTGGTGGAGTTTTGGAGGAAAATCGCACGTGTTTGGAGTTTGGAGGCGTCGACCGGCCGAGCGAGGCCGGACAGAGGGCTCGACCGGCCGAGCCAATTTGGACCGGCCAAGCCAAGCCAACAGACAGGTGGCTCGGTCGAGCCACTTCGACCGGGCGAGCCAGGCCGGGTTTTTCCAGCATTTTGGCGGTTTCCAGCTTCGACCGGGCGATATGAGGCCCTGTTTGCTTGCTTATAAAAGGGGGAAATTCAGTTATTTGGAGAGCTTTTTGTCATTTTTCATTAGATCTAGTTAGGAGTTCCCCTAGATTCCAATTTCCATCACGATTTCATCTCAATCCTAGAGTAGCAAGGAGCTAAATTCATCAAACTTTGGAGGAGAATTGAAGATCCAAGGGGGTAGATCAAGACATACAAATCCAATAGGGGAAGATTCCAATCTCTACTTGTCAATTGTAATGGATGTATTTGATTTCAACTTTGTATTGTTACAATTGAGAGGTATGATGTTCTAATTCAATTTGGATGTTGATTTGAATAAGGATGCATGAAGATTAGGTTTGATAATTGTTTGTTTACTTTCCTTGGAGAGCTTGAATTGCACTAGAACTTGTTCCTTACCTCCTAGGTGTAGGTAATAGCCAACGTAGGAGGTAGTTGACATGAACGCTGCAGCTAACACGCGGGCGGAATCATCGTGAATAAGTGTAGATTCATACGATTTTAGTTCCAAACCATGTGCGGTGCTAGGTCGTAGGGCAATAATTGACGATCTATTTGGAGTGGTCTAGGGCTTAATAACGTGACTGTTTGCAAGTCTTAGTATCATCAACCGTTAGCTCGCCGTGACAAGGGGTTAACGAGTGTAGGGTCGATTGCTCAATCTCCTAGGGATTAAAATGTGTTTACATCAATGATTAACCTAATTGGATTGCATCTACGTTCATTTCAACATCCTTTCTACCTAATTTGAGTATTTGCTTGTCTTGGTTTACCGATTTGTGGAGAGAATTGATTGAATGTTGATTGTTGGTTTAATTGATTTTTTTGATTATATGATGTTAGCATAGATTGAAATTGATTGCCTAGTTGCTAGAAACTACTCAACGACTTTATTTTTGCCTAGCTATAAGACTTTGCTATAGTATCTCGGTATTCTAGCGGGCGGAGGGAAGAAGGACCTGGATTTGACAAATTTTATTCTTGTGTAGTTAGGAGTTTAATTTGATTGAACTTTTAGCCGCATCACTTGGCCATGAGAACCAAGAAGGCTTCTTTCTCCACTTCATCGTCCGATGTGTAATAACTATCATCATGGTCTAGGATGTTAGGCGCCTCAGTTCTTGAGAGCATGGCATTTGCATCGGCTTTGGGTGCCTTCTTCTCGAATATCCTTTTCGGTCGCTCTCTCTCCTATTTAGAAATAAGAGGGCACTTGTACTTGAGTAAGCTCAGCCTGAGTAAGCTCCTGCTTCTCCTTTTGCACCTCAGTTTCCAAACTCCTTTGTTGCTCAGAAAGCCTCCTCACCTTCTCTAACCTGGCAGCAATAGTATTCTCATAGTCATCCGGAGTTGGAGATAGAACTTGGATTTCTTCAGTTTCAACATGAGAGAGAGAGAGAGAGAGAGAATTGAAAAATAGGATTGCGGAAATAGGGGTTGGATTTTGAACTTCAAGCACATAGGAGAAGTCAGCAGGGGGGTGTCTGTGTGAATCCAAGTATGGATCCTTCTCATTCAAAGTTTGCTTCCAGTAGGCGCGAATGCATAGACGCAAATGATATTACTCTTATTTTAGAACAATATTACTAACATTATATGGTATTACTTTTATTTTAGAGCAAAATTATTTTACTTTCATTATAATGCATATGTTATTACTTTATAATGCAAAACAAGTGCAAATATAATGATGAACGATGATGATTTTACTGAAAAACATATTACATTTTATGTATCATATTCTGCATTATATAATATAACTTCATGCATTATAATGTGCAACTTCATTCATTAAATAAGAATTTGTGTAACGAGAATTATGCATATAATCACTAATTTTCATTTTTACGATTATTTTTTAATCAAAAATATAGGCTATTAGTTTTATTTTAGAGAAAATTATGTGACTTTTGTTATTGAATATGTTATTAATATATAATGCATAACAATTGCAGATATAATGATGAGTGATGATTTCGCTGGAAAAACATATTTCATTTATCTATCATATTCTGTATTATATAATATAACTTCATGCATTATATTGTGCAACTACATTCAGTCTGGACCATGCTGGCTAAGACCAACTTAGGTGAGAATTTTTTGGGCGAAGCATTGATGACAGCGTGCTATACTCAAAATAAAAGCGCTATCATTGACAGACTTCAAAAGACCCCATACGAGATATATTATGGTCATAAGCCTTCCTTATCTCATCTTTGTGCTTTTGGTTAATATTATGTTCATAACAATGGCAAGTCAAAATTTAATGTTTTTTCTCCCAAAGCTAATGAAGGTGTATTCATTGGTTATGGGCACCCATCTCACAAGGGATATCAGGTATCAATAAGACTACCAAAGTTGTGGAGATAACATGTAATGTTATTTTTTATGAAGCTACCTTGGTGCGTAGGACCATGAAAGAGCTAGGAGAAGTAATTCCTGAGATTAATGATGTCAATGATCAGCCGGGCACGAATTCTTTCAATGTCAAACTGACTGTTTTGACTAGATCTATGAAGGATGAATCTTCTCAACCAGCACCCTCGATTGGCCTTCAGACAATCGAGAGGGTCGATGATGCTAACAATCATGCCGAGATCATGAATTCTATATCCCTAAGAGAAGGTACAAATCAAGGGGGAATTCATACTGGCGTCTTCCAAACTGGTGATGCTGATGAAGAAAAAGAAGACCCAGGAAATCAAACAAGATGAAGATCCAGATGCTATAGATGACGAACAAGGAGACCTGACTGACAAGGACAAGGACCAGACTGACAATGTTGTTGACCCGACTAAAGTTGGAATCCAGACTGAAGATGTGGAACCATCAGTCCAGGAGGATCACAACATTGAGGAACAAGCTCGGGGGATGGAAATCATCCAAGAGGACTATTTCGTCAATGACGTACCACTCGTAGGACTCCATACTAAAGAACCATTTGTCCAACCAGTCAGGTCAAGGAGATTTAACGATGAAAATAGCTTCACAATCGTCCTGAAGAAGCAGTATTGGATGATATAGTCAATCAAGTCCAAACTAGACAAAGAAGTGCCCTACTTACATGCTATATCTCTCAGATCGAACCAATGAAGGTAGTTGATGCACTTCAATCAAGCTGATTGGATCAACGCCATGCAAGAGGAACTTAAATAATTCACTCGCAGTCACGTTTGGAACTTGGTAGATCTTCCATCACATCAATCTGTGATTGGAACCAAGTGGGTATTCAAGAACAAGCGAGATGAAGTTGGTAACAAAGTCAGAAATAAAGCCAAACTTGTTGCCAAAGGATATGCATAGTGCGAAGAAATTAACTTCGATGAGACCTTTGCCCCGTAGCCAGACTGGAGGCTATAAGGCTATGCTTAGCTTATGTTGTATATCACGGATTCATGGTCTATTAGATGGACGTAAAAAGTGCCTTTTTGAACAATGGACTAAAGGAGGAAGTATATGTGGAGCAACCTCCTTGTTTTGACGAAGGCAATCAATTTTACAAGCTATGAAAAACACTGTATGTATTTAAGCAAGTTTCGCGAGCTTGGAATGAGAAGCTATCCTGATTTCTATTGAAAAATGGATTCAGAAAAGGGAAGATTGATAGGACCTTATTCTTAAGAAAAGACCCTACCAGTCCAGATTTATGTCGATGATATCGCTTTTAAGTCGAAGAATTGGAGCCTTTGCGAGAAATTTGCCCAGCTTATGCAGAGTCACTTCCAAAAGAGTATGATGGGCAAAATGACATACTTCTTAGGGCTACAAGTTCATCAGTCCAGCGAAGGGATTTTCATAAATCAGAAGAAGTACACCAGAGACTTGATCAACAAGTTTCTTCCAGAAAGGACTAAGTCTCTAAGGATTCCTATGAGCACGAGTGTGCAGATCACACTGGATGAAGATGGAGAGTCGGTCAATCCATCAGCATATAGAGGTATCATAGGCTAACTCCTATACTTGACAACAAGCCGACCTTATATTTGCTATGTCGTCGGAATCTATGCAAGATTTCAATGCACTGAAGAAATCGCACATGGATGAGATATCTGAAGTGCACTGAATCACTTGGGATTTGGTATCCCATATGCGACGAGCTTGCTCCCAATGGATACTTACATTCGTACTTCAGAGGTTGTCGTATTGATTGCAAGAGCACGAGTGGAACCTATCAGTTTCTTGGATATAAGTTGATAAGTTGGTTTAGCAAGAAACAACACTCGGTTGCAATGCCAACAAAAGAAGAGGAATACGTTATTGCTGCTAGTTGTTGAGTGCAAATTATATGGATCAAATAGTAGTTGCTCGACTATGTTGTGGACTCAGGATTTCTTCCCATCTACGGCGACAGTAACAGTGCAATGTGCATTACAAATAATCCAATTTACCATTCTAGAACTAAGCAAATTGACATACGACATCATTTTATTCATGATCATGTAGAGAATAAAGATATTAGCGTGGAGTACATCCGTAGTGACTATCAGCTCGCCAACATTTTCATTAATCACTTCCACAAGCTTGTTTCAAGGAGCCTTGTATCAAAAAAGTCAGTTTTATGAAGTTTGATGAGATTGAAGAAGGAGAAGAATGAGTTCAAGCTCTCATTCATATTATACGTTTTCTGAAGGATGTGAGTTAAGACTAAATGAGTTCAAGCTCTCAGTACACCTTCAGTAATTCTTCTCGAAGGTTACTCAAACATTTTATATTAACAAATCGTTGAAGATGATGTGTAGCGGCCTAAGATTGAGTCCAAGGTCTCAATCATTTCAAGGATGTTGAAGATGGAGAGATGTGGAATAAAGTTGATTCCAAGCTCTCACTTTTCCTGAAAAAAATGAAGATTGAAGACTAAGCCGATGCAGATCTGTGTTGACTACATTTTTTTGTCCAAGCTTAGGAGACTGTAATGGCTCTGAAGATATCCATACTTGTCAACCAAGCTTTTGACCATATTTTAGGCGGGACGTTTGAACTTCAATTTCACTTATGCGACATGCCACATTAAATGCAATATTTAATGAAAAGGATCCTGTACAGACAATAGAATCGTCTATCGAAGTCTATGATCCAATGGCAACATGCCAAGTCAGCATATCTGGGGCTCAAGAATGAAGCCCACGTCGGAACCCGCAACCTTAGTTGTAGGGATAGGCAGATTATCCGACCGCCCGAATTCCCAGAAGTCGATCCAACTTACCAACGCTTGATCTCCACCGTCAACTATTGAAAAGTCATTGATCTTCTTCTCACAATGAATAGGAGTCCTTGTTCAACATATGAAATGTATATCAAGCCAACCCTTAACTTCCAACACTCTATACATCCAAAAATCTATTCCCTATCTTTCTATTTTTCTTGATTAAGAAAAGGATGAAGCCACCCGATATCTCCAAAATAAACACCTTCTGGATGTGGTAATTGAGGTGAGAGAAATATGGAAAGAGCAGAAGAGATCAGAAGAATATAACGAGAGCAGTTTGAAGAAGCAGAAGAAGATTTCTTCTGCCTAATCATCTCCTTCTACAAATCTATGACGCGGACTGCTCACTGCTCAAAGTGACATGCCAATTATATGGCATGATCACTAAGAGAGTTCATCACAACATGATGTACACAAACTATCGACAGGGCATCCAGTAGGATGAGAGAAGAAGTAGGAGAAGGGGAGAATGTGAAAACTAAGAAGATGTCCACACCCCTTCTTAGAGAACTACTGGAAGACGAAACATAGAGGGAAGCTGAAAGTTGGTCAGCATTTCAAACTCACTTCACTCAATGTACTACTATGCTCAGATAAGAGTGCCAGGAGCAGCTCGTTGAAGATCAAGACCAACGTTAGCCTAGTTTAGACTTGTAACAGTTCTGTAATAGGTTCTTGAGTTAGTTAATCCATGTACTTGTAATCAAACTCAATATATGGATAAGCTGACTTGTTGATGACAATTCCTATTAGTTCAACAAATAATCTTAATCTTCATCGCTGAACTTACACAATCTAGTCTAATCAGCAAGCTTCTCGCTCTCTCTTTTTTTATTAAAGATTTTAATATTTTGAGTTTACTTGAAATATTTTTAATCGATCAATATCTCTCCCAAGATTAAGGGGGAAGATCTTAAGTATAGTAGGTTGAGTATGAGGGGGAACTTTTTCTGAGTTTATAGACTGATACTTTCTTACTTGTAAAAATTCTGAAAGTTTTTCTCTCCTCATCGGCTAATATTAGATATGACTTTGACAACACCAAAAAGGGGGAAATTGTTAGGAAATTTTTGAAATTTCCTTATGTTATTATGTTTTGGTGGGTCAAAGTATGTAAAAGCCATCTTAGTTTGTCTCTAAGATAGTTTCAGTATAGTCAAGAAATGTAAAGTTCTGTATAAGAGCAATATCGAGTTATAAGCTAGGGCTAATCTGAAGACTAGATTGGCTAATCAGTCTGGAATGCACAAAAGACTCAACATACTAAGGTTCATGGCTTACCTGCAAGTCTGGAAAAATTTGAGTCTGATTGATGAGTTTGGATTTTCAACAAGTATGGGTCCAACAAATACGTTCTCAATGAGTACACCAAACTTACCAGCATAGGGACCGAGCGTATATTGACATCATCAGCATGGAATTGCAAGTAAGACGACACCAACATGGATTTCCTAGCCCAGGTCCCAGAGCAAAGAGATAAGAAGGATCATTTGAGGGACGTACTAACAAGTACAGACTTTAGGGATTGGAGATTCCTTAAAGTCTGCAAGCACGAGACACCAAGTTCCATTACCTAGGACCGCTAGTCCAAGATTCCCCAAACTGTCAAATATTGTTGTTCTAACACAAAGGCAGAGCGTCACTATCGTTGTCAGAAAAAGCGGAGCATGTGCAAAACGTTTGAGAAAAGCAACACCTACTCACCTAATGCAGCAGCCAACATAGACATTCGATTGAACATATTTCAATTTGTCTCTAACGAAAATTTATTTCAAAACTTCAACCTCACGGCTATAAATACTGAAGGATCTTCAACATGAGAAGGTTACCAATTTTATGAGTTACAAATCAAGACGAACTATCTACTTATACCAAACGACACTTAGCTTACGATTTGTGAACAAGCTTAAACTACTGTTCAAGGCATTCAAAGCTTTTCCGTGTGTCACTTCTATGAACACGAGACGCAGAACCTTAGAGTTCTTGAGTTATCTTTTGGTAATCTATCTCTCCAGGAAAGATTACAACAGTCAAGTACGTCTTGTACTCTAACTCTTACGGGCAATGTGTTGCCGAGGAGACAATTTAAGGGAGAACTATAAACACCCTATTCCAGCGACGAGTAGGCTGAGCAGGGCGCTCACACTCTAAGAAGCTGAGAAGGGAAGAAAAAGCAAGGACAAGGCCACTGCGCTTGTGGACTAAAGGACAAGGCATTTTTTAGCAAGCAATAGATCGTAGGAGCACCTGTAAAGTTCTAAGCTTAGTGGATAACAAGACTCATGTCTGAAGAGTGGGCGTAGGACATTTTGGTCCGAACCACTATAAATCCTTTGTGATTTATTGCTTTCTGACATACTGTCAGCATACTCTCATTTAAAACTCAACACTCAAGTTTTGTAGTATATATTGAATATTGACTTTAAACATACTTGACATTAAGCACCTCAACTATAAATTTCACAAACCAAACTGACACGTAACCCTCCGCTTGGATAAGTGCAAGCTAATCGAACAAACAAATTTAATTTATGTTGAACTTATTAATTTTACTCTGATTAAGGGTGGCAATTGGGTCGCGTTCGGGTAGGCAGGTCGGGTAGAGACCTAGAATTAACACGTTACATGTTAGCCCTAACCCGACCCATTTATTTTTTTGGGTTTGAAAAGTCAACCTGAACCCGACATGTTTATTTTTAGGTCGATCCGAAAATAACCCAAATGATCCGTTTAATTATATTAAAAATTAACATTAATTTTTTTTATTCGATTGTAACACATATGTATACAATAAACAATAATAAAAAATATATATAAATAAAATCGCATTTGCATTTTTTTTCTTAAAATATTATATCTCATTAATTTATTATATTTAACATTTTTCTAATAATACAAATCTAATAATATTATAAGATAATATTTAAATCAAATCTCATAGACTTTGTGTTTGATATACTTTTTTTATTTTCATTACTTATATATATAGTTTGATTGTATAATATATAAAGTATATTATATTATAATATATCTAATATTAATAAATAAAAATTAAATATGTTGAATAAGAATCGTTAAAATATTGAGAAATAAAACTCTGTTGATTTTATCTTATTATATTATCAAATAAGACATCATATATTTAATTCAAGTTGTAAATCATCTCATCACATCAATTTTATTTTATTTTTAATTTTTTTGCTTGATATATTTTTTTATGTTATAGCATATACATATATTTCAATAAACAATAATCACAATTTCAACAAAATCTTATGTGTCATTTTCAGTAAAACATTACGTTTTCATTATTTTATCTTTTTTTAAACAATATTAGTATAATGCTAAAAAAATAATACGAATGTAGTTTTTCATAGGTTAATTTTGTAAAACAAACTCTAACTTTTATAAGCTTTGTATTTTATCTAATTTCTTTGATTTTATCAAATTTATATAAAGAGTTGGATGTATAATATAAAAATATATTATATATATAATAACATATGCATATATAATATATTTATAACCTTATAATTATATTTTAATATAATTAATTAATCTATCTATATATTAAAAAATAATAGTGAAATAATTGTTACAGCCAAAAAATATTGTATCAATTTTTATTTTTATTTTATTTATTATTCATTCTACTATGACATAAATATATACTACTTTATAATAAAATGATATAACACATTTATATTTGCCACTTCATTTAAAAATTATAACATCCCACTAATTTATTATATTTTCTATTTCTTGAATAATATAATTATACTACCTTTAATGGGACCAATTTTTTAATCAAGCCTCATAGAATTTGTGTTAAGTATACTTCTTTTTCTTTTTATTATATAAATAAAAAAAATGATCATATTTTTGGCGGGAACAATTTTCTTACTACTACTTTGCTTTAATATATATATATATATATATATATATATATATATATATATAATTTGACTTATAATATAGAAAATAATTTATATTATAACACATTAAATATAATATTGATGAATGAAAATCAAACATATTTTTAAAGAATTGCTAAAAATGCTAAAATATATAACTTTATTAATTATATTTTAATATTGTAAAATAAAATAACATATATTTAATTTGTGCATCGTGCGGGTGTAAAGGTAGTAAACAATAAAAATTCAAAATTGATAAATTTCACGAATTTTTCAAGTTATGCGAGTTGACTCGAAATTGATCCGATCCCGACCCAAGATTTAATTAGGTTCGCTAGTTCAACCCAAAACTGAGCCATCATTTAAATGAGTTGACCTATCCCGTTAATTTCGTGGTAGGTTCATGTCGGGTTGTTGGGTCGAGTCAGAGATTGCCACCCCTAACTCTGATAAAACCAGGACCAACACTCTCTCTCTCTCTCTCTCTCTCTCTCTATATATATATATATATATATATATATATATATATATATATATATATAGGGAGCGGATCTGGTAAGGAAAAGTTCCCTGTGAGAAAAAAGAACGAATAATATCCGTTAGATTTTAAAAAATCAATGGTTGGTAAAAAATCAAGCAACAAGTGAAGCAAAATCAACCAACATAATAATCAAGCAACAACTAAAACACAATCGAGGAATTTCCTCGATTGTGTTTTAGTTTTTGCTTGATTGCATATCAACCATTGATTTATTTAGATCTAATGGATATGATTCATTATTTTATCTCAAAGGGGGATTTTTTTTACTTGATCTTATCTCTCTCTCTCTATAGAGAAATGAGAAATGAGAATAAATCTCGGTCATTCATATTTTCAGATCAACGCACCAGATTAAACTAAAAAATGCGGCATTTTATCTTAAATATCCTGCATTAAAGGAAAATATAGGAATTATATACAATGAATGATAATTTTGATGTCTGCATTTTAACTACCATTTTGTTTATTTTAAGGGTAATATCCTGTAGTAACAATACATTGTGAAATAAAATGCCTAATCTCTCTACTTATGACATTTTATCTTCAATGTTGTGCATTTTATCTTAGCAACATGCATTTTTATCTAAGCAAACATGCATAATATCTCTTACGAAAAAAAAATAATCTCTCTAATAAGGAAAGATTGCATGGATCAAAATATGGATATTAATATCTAATCTAATATGGGAAATATTGCTATGAATAAGAAAGATTATCTAATTTTCAATATTCAAATATATTTACCTTAATTTATTTGAATATTCTTATCATGTTTATTCAAACGAATCATCATCTTATTTGTGCATCAAAATCATCCAAGTTCATATTAAAAGTTAACGTTTAAATTTTAAATTTTTTCTGAGTCGTGTAGATTATTTATACATCGAAATAAACAACAAAATAATTCTATCTCTGTTGGTCCCAAAATCTGAGTGCTAAACTGTGCAGCAGAAGGTTTGTCTATACATCGAAAGTATTTAAAGATAGTTGCAATGGTTCGGATAAACAAATTATAGTCAGTTTAGTGTGTAGAAGACTTAAGCTTAAGTCTCTGTTTCAGTTAAGTCAATTTCACAACATATACTTTCCAATACTTGGACAAGTATTGATGGTTTCAAAAGTCAATTTGTGAAACAGAAAAACCGAGCAAGTATGAAAGTAAAGCAGTAAACAACACACAAGATTTATAGTGGATCGGATCTCAATATCCTACATCCACTCTTCAGACCCAAGGACTGGATATTTCACTAAGTAAATACAAGCCTCCTTACAATCTATACACAGCCTGTCGGCGCCTCCCTCCTTCGGTCAGCTGTGGCACTCGCCTAGGAACTACTTGCAGACTCAGTCTTCAGGTTGAAGTGAGGACGACACCCCACAACCTTCTTCCCGGTGGTTGGATGTTTACTGTTCTTCCCAAATCTAAGGTGGTTGGATGTTTACTGTTCTTCACAAAACTTAGGTGGCTAGCATACGCCCGTGAGAATCAGAATCCCAGACTAGGAAACTGACTGCTATGAATATATCTCACAAAGATATATTTTCCAAAGAAGAGCTTTAGCTTTACAACTTCAGCCTCGTGCTAGGAGAAGTTAGCACGGTATAACCTTAGTCGAATACTCAAGTCTTGTGTAAGGAAACACAAAAACTCACAGAGTTTAGTAGAGAGATCCTCTTTGTCCTGCGAAGACTTTAGGATTTTAGCTCAGAGTTCTTTCAATCTTCGTATGTTGATTCTAACCGTTAAAGGTTGAAGTGCAGACCTTTTTATAGAGGATTTCCTTTAGGTATTTTGAATTTCCTGCCTGTTAGACACATAAATCGAGACGTTAGACTCATGGATATTGTCCAATCATAGCCCGTGCCTTAGGTATGCATCTTGCTATGTTCTGCTGCGTCAGTGTACCATACAATGAATTTATGTCACACTAAGTTCTCAGTTTGAGGAATCCAGGTTTGGATAACCTCTTACTGACTTACACTTGGGCATGTATAAATGCCTAAGTGTGACTGACCTTTGATATCTTTTGAATAGCTCGAGCTTGAAAGGTAGAGGCTTTTGTACTGACTTTGAAAGATTAGTACATCTTAGCCCTCATACTGACTTCCCAAGGTCAGTATGGTAGACCCTCATACTGACTGTCCACAATCAATATGAAAAATGCCTTCATACTAATTTCTCTGGATCAGTATGGAAAATATAACACCCCTCGTAAATTTAAAATATAATTATCGAATTTCCAAAATTTATATTTTGTTATCGAATTAATTTGTGATTTATCAATGGATTTGTTTTGGAAAATTATTATGTTAGCAACATTTCTTGCCACCTTTTATTTATTGGAGAAAATTAATTATTAATTCAAAGACTTAATTAATGCCGATAAATTATTTGGTGACCTGACATTTTTGTATCGAGATATTATCGATCGATAAATATTTGTAGATTGACGAAATATCACGATCCCCCGTACAATGACGTGAGGAGATGTAGAGTTGACGTGATGTGATGTTAAAGGGACCGATGTGACAAACGAATGACTTTAACCTTTTAGACTTTCGGTAATTCTGAATTTACCCTCACCTCCCGTCTATAAATAAAACCTTCCCCCTCTCTCCACCATTTTCACTCTCTCTCTAATTTCTCTCCAAAGAAATTCCGGTGAATATTCCGGCAAGCTCCGACGAAGCTCTGGTGAGGCGTTTCTAGAGGTAAAATATACATTTTTAGACTCCTCTTACCTCATTCTTTCCATTTCCAACACTCTTTTCTTCATTCTCGATGTTTTAGAAGTTGAAATCAAGTTAAGAGAGTATTGATCAAGCTTACGAAGGTCTATAAACATCAAGGAGGTATAAATCGAACCTCTCTCTAGCTATTTCTTAAGTTTAAGCATGTTATGTGTTTGCCCTAGTTGATGAATGATATGATCTAGGCCTGATCTTGAGTTTATAAGTACGTATGCATGTTATTTTGTGAGCCTAGAAACTATATATCGACTTAGGAATCGAGTTGCGGTGATTTTGGAGCATGTTTTGCATATTTACCCTATTTAGAAATATTGAGGTTTTATTTTGATTCCAAAATGTTTTGATGTTTAAAATCATGTCTACACTCGTTATATTTGTAAGAAAACCAATTGGTGTTGTTAGAAATAGATTGGACGAGCCTGGATAACCATTTGAGCCAAAAACCAAAATTTTCATCAAATGAAATAATGCATCTGTTTCGGTCAACATGTGTGCATGTCGATCGACAAAGAGCATGTTGATCGACACAGAGCATGTCGATCGACTTGCATGCATGTCGGTCGACATAGTTGTCATTTTGAAAATTTTGTTGTCGATCACTTGTTTCGGTCAACATAACCTCTTTATCGGTCGACACAATCGGTGTCGATCGACGTGATAAACTATTTTTAGCAACAAGCAAATAAATTTTCTACACCCTAAGGTGGTCGATCCCACAGGGACTGTGCAACGAAAAATCCAAAGTACCAGTCGTAGTTTTTAGAACATAAATATTTAAGGAATTTAGAAAAGATATTTTGTTTTGGAATTTAAAGATAACAATGCGACAATTAAAGGGTTTTGAAAACAATTAAAGGGAGCACAGATCCTAGGGCAGATAATCTAATCTTTCGCATGCAATATCAATCAACTCAGCAATGGGGAAAACATAGATTTTGATGGATTAAATTCCTTGGTCCGGCAATTTAAATCCTAGATTACTAAATAGTGACTTTATCCTCTCGGTCTCAAGAACACCAATTCAATTAATCTCAATAATTATCTAATTAATTCCTATGCAAGTTTCTTCCTTTTAAGACAGAAAACAAACATATTTAATTCTCTCTTCCTATTAACAATTTTCACCTCTCGGTCCTTCAATTGATAACTTTAAACCTAGACTCAAATTCACCTCTTGGTCCAATTTCTAATCTAGATTATTAAATTAAATCAGAGAATTAAACCATGCCTAAGAGTTGATATCAAATAACATGCATCAGAAAAGAATAATAATAACCCTAGAACCTGTTGGGGTTCTAGCCACAAAACATGACTAAAACAAAAGCAAACATATTATTAATTAACTTACAAATCAAGAGGAACCTTGAATGTCTCTAAAAACTCCAAGGCTCAATGTAAAATTAGGGATTCCAAGTCTGAAAATCGTGCATAATTAAGTCTTATTTATAGAGGAGAGAAAAAGACCTATCTAGGTATTGGGCTAAAATAACAGAAATTTCCAAAACAAGCTTAAAAATCCTTTTCGGACTTCTGTGTTGATCGACAGGGAGCCTGTCGATCGACACAGATGCAAGGTCGAAATCTGGGTTGCGTCTAGTGTCGATTTCCCATCTCTGACCTTTTTGTCGATCGACAGGACCGCATGTGTCGAGCTCCTTGCTTCGCTTGTGCCTTCGATGGACATCCGACCTCTGTGTCGATCGACAGGGGGCCTATCGATCAACACAGAGGTCCTGCTTCAGTTTTTTTGGCTCCGTCTTCCATCTCTGGTCAACTACCCATGCGTCAATCGAAGCGACACTCTATTTAACTCGGCTCTTTTATCATTTCACCTCTTTTATGCCATAAATACCTGCAAAACCAACCATGAAAGGCATAACACCCTCTAAAATAGTGTGATGCAAAAAAATAACTAAAAACATAATAAAATGCACTTGAAACAATGGAGAAAAATATAGATAAGTGAGTATAAATATGAGCTTATCAGACCCCCCAAACTTGAATACTTGATTGTCCTCAATCAAAAAAAAGAAAGAAAAGAAATCTCAAGTAGTTGAAAGTTCAATGTCCCACAAAATTCCTCAAAATCAAAGATTGTCTATCCACATCACACAAGCAGTTTGAAAGAGATAAGAAATCCATCAACTTCGGAAGACTCACAAGGAAGTGTATCGCTCGTTCACACATGTGTTTAGGTTTCAATGAAAGCACTCACAACATGTATGAAGAAATTTCTACCATAGGCTTGCAAAATTTCTAGAATCTCCACTGCTCAATATGCACACAAATCAAGAATAAAAAAGGACTTCGATTAGGTTGTAATGTAGGCTTTTTGTGAAAGGTAGGGAAATATGGCCAAGTGACTCAAAATTAACTAACTGCGTCCACCTCATCAATCTTAATTCACCCTCTTATGAACATCTACCTTCTCCTCAAATTTTACAATTCAAATCAAGGCTCTTTCTCTATTTTTTTTTTCCTAATCCTTTTGTGCTCTTAAGAATTTTATTTAATCATTTGATCTTATAAGGACACAAACACACTTTTTTTTTTCAAGCCAATTCTTTTTCTACACCAATTACATATTTCTTATCCTCTTATAATATTTGTTTCACCTCAACTTATAGACAAGAAGGAATCCAAATATCACTCATAGACAATTACAGAAACCATGGACTCAAAGCTTACTTATGAACAATAAGCATCAATCTACCCTTATTTCACCCAACTCTTATAGACAAGAAACAATTCATCTGCTTATAGCACTTCTTATAGACAAGATAGAACTACAATGCTTCTCTTAACTCATAGACAAGAAAGAAAAGTAACAGGCTCAAAGGGGCTTTACTAAGGATAAATATTTATAAGGGAAAGTGTTTGGGATAATTTGGCTAACAAAGACGACCTAAGATCATTTTCTATCATTGTGCACACTATGTAGTCTTGAAACAGAACAAAATCAAGTTCTAGAGAAATAAAAACATACATGTGAATCTCACATGAACAAATAATGCTCAAATCTCACTTGGGTTAAAAAATTCTTCCTTAGTCAACTTCAATCCACTCAAACATCATGCAAGTGTAAATTTTGATTAGACCCTATCATGCGGTATTCTACATTCATAGGCAATCAACCACAATTGAAATCAAGTCAAACTTATCTTCAATCAATTCCAATCTCAAAATTAGTTCAACTGGGTTCATGACTCAATAAAAATTTTCCTCACAATATCCATATTTTTTTAGGTAAAAATTAAAATAAACACACCAAATCAGATAAATGCAATAAAAAATAAAGCAGTAAAGGGATAGATAAGTTTGAATTTCTTGTCCACATCCCCCCAAACTTATTTCGAACTCGAAGAGTAAGAAAAAGTTTGAAAATCAGACAAGAAATAGAACATGCACCCGACTGTTGATCTCAGACATCAACTTTTTATCCAACGGAGGAATCAGCGCTGCGCGATGAAGAAATTGGAGATTCTGGCACTCTTTGTCGATTGACAGGGCCCTGTCAATTGACATAGAGCCTTCTGTCGACTGCTCTATGTTGACCTCTATGTCGATCGACAGGGGCCCTGTCGATCGAAACAGAGGTCGATCCTCCACTGTTCAAATTTTTTTTTCCGAAAATAACAACAGAAATAATGCAAAAACATAAATCTGAAATAGAAGTAAATCACACCAACGAAATCAAAAAAGATAATTGCAAAAACAATTGACAAAATATTGAAAGAAAGCATGTAAAAGTTGGGTTACCTCTCAACAAGTGCTTTAGTTAACGTCGTAGCTCGACAGTACCTCTTTTTCAGAACCAGGGCGGGCTAGAACGCGCTCGCCTTCTTCGGGCATCCACCATTTAGACCAAGCGGTCTTGAATGACAACAGTGAGCTCGGGATGAGATGGTGTAATTGACAATTTTGCCAACTCATTCCCACGCTCCCATTCTTGAGCTACTTGGTCTTCTTCTTCTTCAATATCTTCCTCTTCATCTTCAATGGAGGTGATTTTGTAGCATTCAGATTGTTGTCGGCTTGTGTCGAGCTTGAATGTGATCTTTTCCTCATTCGCTGGAAGCGTGATCTCTCCACCACGACAATCAATCAAAGCAGCTCTAGTGTCCAAGAACTCCCTTCCCAAGATTAGGGGTGTGCTCCCATCTTCCTTCATGTCGAGGATCGTAAAATTTGCAGGAAAGATAAGATGACCTTCACGTAATTATGTCTTCAATTATACCTTTGGGGCGAGACACAGATCGGTCTGTCATCTGCAAAGAGATAGTGGTCGGCCTCAACTCTCCAATCTTGATGCGCTAGAAGATAGAGAAGGGCATCAGGTTGATGCTGGCACCAGCGTCGCACAACACCTTCTCGAACTTGACCCCCCCGATCTCAACTAAGATGGTGAAATATCCTGGATCACGTCTCTTGACTGGAAGTTTCTTCTGTAGGATCATATTGCACTGCTCATGAAGCTTGACTGTTGAGTTCTCCACAAAGTGCTTTTTCTCACTCATGAGCTCCCGGAGTTACTTTATGTAACCTGGAATTTCAGAAAGAGCTTCTATCAGTGGCAGATTAATGCTTACCTTCTTCAAGTTCTCGACAAAGTGCGAGAACTTGGAATCCTCATTTTGCTTGGAAAAGCGCTGAGGAAAGGGCATCGGAGGTAGTCTGTCAGCTTTGGAACTTGAAGAATTGGACTGGGATAGCTGCTGCTTTGACTGGGAAGAACTTCTGTTGGTCTGTCCTGAATTTTGATCGACAAGGGGTGTGTCGATCGACACACCCATTGCAGTCCTGTCAATCGAGTCCTCGAATCTGTGTCGATCTCTTCCTCTTGTCCTCTATTTCGATTGACAAGCTGCCTGTCGATTGAAACAGAGGACAGCTCTGCGGGCTCCTTCTCCTTCTCTCACCCAAAGATGCTTTGGGGCATGCTCGGGCCTGCATAACTGGTTCCGGATCTGAGGTTCACTGCCTTGCAGTCCTTCTGGTTCTTTGGATTCGCCTCGGTGGTGCTTGGTAGCTTTCCGCGAGTATGTTGCGCACTAAGTGAGGTGGCAATCTGACTGACTTGAGTCTCGATGATTTGCACATGCTTTCCAAGCCGGTCCACCTTGATATTGACTCCTGCCACTTCCTGCACAATCTTCCCCACTCAATATACGGAGGCTTTGGTGAAGTTCTTGAGCACCTCGTCGAGGGTCTCCTTCTTCTTTTCCACCACCTCGCCATTCTGCATATCAAAATCAGGAGGAGGATGCTCGGCAGTGTCGGGCTGAGAGTAGGAGAAACCTGGATGCAATTTTGGATGGTAATGTTGGTAACCCCTTTGCTGGTACTGATTCAGGTAGCTACCACGATGCAAGTAGTTCACGTCGCGATAGGGTCAACCCGTGCAACATAAACAAAAGCAGAAGTAGTTAGTTTTTCAACCTCCTTTTTGAGCTTTTCTACCTCCTTTTTCAGTGTATAATCCTCCTTCTTTTCCACCGCTTGGACTTGTGGCCTCCTTAGATTCCCCCACTGCTGAGTATGTAAGGTCATCTTCTTGAAAAACTTCATTCTGGTGATTTACTCATCAAAGACCCCCAGCTGCATTGTCCACTGCTCCTCGGTGTCCACTCCATGGCCTAGGCAACTCCGTAGCAACTCATTGAACCTGCTTCACGCCTCAAATAAGGACTCGTCCATCTTATGGTGGAACTGCAGGATATCCATCTTCTTTTGAATGATGACTGAAGGTGGGAAGAAGGCAGCGAGGAATTCTGCTCTGAGATCGGCCCAAGTACGGATGCTGCTGCAGTCCAGGGCTGTAAACCACGTCCGAGTCTGATCCCTAAGTGAGAAGAGGAATTAGTGCAGCCGGATCACATCCTGGGTCACTCCGTTCTGCTTGATGGTATCACACACCTCCATAAACATCCTGAGGAGGGTGTACGGATCCTCCACTACTCGGCCTCCAAACTGGTTCTGCTGAACCATCTGAATCAAACCGGTCTTGAGTTTAAAGTTATTGGCGGTGATGCGAATAAAAAATCCCTCATTCCCGGGTTGTGATCTATAATTCTTGGCCATGGCATTGGGGTCCTCATCATCGGATTCACAATATCGGCGCCTTTCTCTCTCTCTTTCTCTTTCCCTTCTTTCGGCCTCGCGCCTTTCTGCTTCCCTATCTGCCATGAGCTGCTTGATGATGTCCTTCATCTGGTTGACTTCTTGGACAAGTAAGGTGGCACTCTCTCGAGTTATGAGTTGTGTGTTTGTCTTTTCCAATGGTGGCATGTCTGAGAAATCCTCATCAGTTCGGTGTGGTGGTGCCTCCATGTTGGTGCTTGTGGCTTGTTTTTCCTTGCTTTTTCTCCTCCGGATTATGGCCTCGATTTCTGGATCCAAATTCTCGAGTGGTTTGCCTTGAGCCCTCGTGTTCATGTACCTGCAAACAAAAGTAGCGGCCCTGTCGATCGACAAGCAGGCTGTCGATCGAAACAGAGCGCAAACCCTAAAACTCCTGCGAATCTGAAAACAAGAAATTCAACACCAAAAACCAAATTCACACTCTAGAACACAATTTTGAAAACCCAAAATTCAACAAGAATGAAAATAAAATAGAAATAATACAAAGTTACAGCCTAAATCCATCAGAACTAAAAATAAACTAATATCTAGATTAATCTGACAAGTTCCCAGCAACGGTGCCAGTTTGATAAATTGATTTCAGCAGCAAGCAAATAAATTTTTTACAACCTAAGGTGGTCGATCCCACAGGGACTGTGCAACGAAAAATCTAAAGTACCAGTCATAGTTTTTAGAACATAAATGTTTGAGGAATTTAGAAAAGAGATTTTGTTTTGGAATTTAAAGACAAGAATGCGAGAATTAAAGGGTTTTGAAAATAATTAAGGGAGCACAGATCCTAGGGCAGATAATCTAATCTTTAGCATGCAATATCAATCAACTCAACAATGGGGAAAACATCGATTTTGATGGATTAAATTCCTTGGTCCGACAATTTAAATCCTAGAATAATAAACAGTGACTTTATTCTCTTGGTCTCAAGAACACAAATTCAGTTAATCTCAATAATTATCTAATTAATTCCTATGCAAGTTTCTTCCTTTTAAGACAGAAAACCAACATATTTAATTCTCTCTTCCTATTAACAATTTTCACCTCTCGGTCCTTCAATTGATAAGTTTAAACCTAGACTCAAATTCACCTCTCGGTCCATCTCTTAATCTAGATTATTAAATTAAATCAAGTTTAAATCAATTAACATACATCAAAAAAGAATAATCCTAACCCTAGAACCTGTTAGGGTTCTAGCCACAAAACATGACTAAAACAAAAGCAAACATATTATTAATTAACTTACAAACCAAGAGAAACCTTGAATGTCTCTAAAAACTCCAAAGCTTAATGTAAAATTAGGGATTCCAAGTCTGAAAATCGTGCATAATTAAGTCTTATTTATAGAGGGGAGAAAAAGACCTAACTAGGTATTGGGCTATGAAGGGATTTGTGAACTGAATCACGAAGTTCGTTTGCCAAGGATCGTTAATTGGAATATCAAAATAAATTGATATGTCTATGTTTAATCCTAGCATGCTCCTATTGAATATGCATAAGGGGGTTTATGCGAAATACCTGGATTGCGAAACCCTGAAGAACGAGTGCACGGAGATTCCTCTTGATTTTTCGCACGCACAAAGATTTAATTCCTAACAAATTGAGGAAATAAATCTTATGAAAATAAAACAATTATTTTCGAAAACAAGGAGAGAGAGAAGAAAAATCCTCCTAATCTAATCTTCTGATCTGTATCCCAACTCAATCTGAATATCTGGTAAAGATTCCCTTCAGATTCCTTGCCCGGTTGAGAAGCAGAATTTCCTCCTCGTTTCTCAGATCTAGTCGATCACCACAGCTCCCAAAACATGGTTTGTTGTGTGCAACTTATGATCTTGTGGTGTGTTGAGATTTGAGGAACTGAGGCCTATTTATAGGAAAATACTGGACTTCTATTGGGCTTGAGTTTCATGGGCCAGACCAGGGACCAGAATGCAAATAGCAAATGAGGCCTATCAATTAATTAATTCTCATATTCAACCCAAAATATAATTAATTAATTAATATTGATTCATTCCACCAGAGAATCAATACTGTCCTACCTATTTGCTACCACGTTTTGAGGTACGGGTTGCATGAGCTCGGTATATCCCCACATTTAAGGTTACAAACATTCGTTAATTAATTTAAGCTCTGACAAGCTATTTAATTAATTAACATCTTATATTCCTGAATCAATCCACTCAAACCTTTTCACTTATGCTTGAACTTAATCAGCCTGCAGGACTTTAGCATAATTAACCTTTTGAGCTGTTTAGGGAATGTCACCATCCTATACTGGATGTGGTTACCTAGTTCCAGTACCAGATAGTCATACACAAACTTCTATTACCCAAGATACAGATATACAAGCTCAACTAGAGCCTTTCACTGCAACTCGAAGTATTACACAATCTGCATATACTTCTGTACCTTCATGTAGGCTTAGGATCTCATCAAGCCATAGAGATCTAGATTCTTTTAATGTCAGATAAAAGAATCGATCTCGACTTAGGTCCTTATCAATGTGTGCCCCACACCAGCATACCAAGCCATCCAAGATAAGATGCTTATTACTGCGTATGCTGCAACCTACACCGACAATTTATCCTGGAACTGTCACAACTGTGATAACCATTTATATCTCGCTAGGTCAAACGATCCATACGATCTTCCGTGATCTTCTACACACCGTATGATCTCCCTATCGACGAGATAAGAGGATAATTGCATTTAAGACACATGTTTGTTAATTCAGACAGGAGATGAACATACAACATTTATGATTCCGAGTATATTAACCAATCGACCTTATACATAATATACCAATCATAATACTTTCAGTATATAAATCCATCAATCTCCCACTTATACTCAAAGCATTATATAGGTGCTTTCCAGAGTATAACGCGTCTAAACTAATCTAGCTATTACATCAAACATTCTACGTGGATAGCTTTACCCTCAGCCCAAGGTTATGTACATGCATCTCGTAGACCTTCTGAGGCAGAGCCTTTGTTAAAGGATCCGCTAGATTATTTCTTGTATCAATCTTCTCTACTAGCACATCACCTCTGCTACAATTTCTCGTATAATATGGTACTTCCTTTCAATGTGTTTTGTAGCTCAGTGAGTTCGTGGTTCCTTTGAATTAGCCACAGCTCCCGAAATATCACAATATATCGTGATTGTCTAGGGCAGCTTAGGAATCACGTCAAACTTCAAAAGGAAGTTTTGAAACCATACTGCTTCTTTCAAAGGTACAGAAGCTGCCACATATTCTGCTTCCATGGTGGAGTCCGCAATGAACTTCTGCTTTGCACTCCTCCATGATATGGCCCCACCTCCCAATGTAAACACATAGCCAGAGGTGGACTTCTTTTCGTCTCGGTCTTCCTGGAAATCCAAATCAGTATAACCCACAGGGCACAACTCCTCACACTGATAGACGAGACAATAGTCTCTAGTCCTTTTCAGGTATTTGAGTATGTGCTTTACCGCGGTCCAATGTACCTGTCCAGGGTTAGACTGGTATCTCGCTACCATGCCTACAGCAAAGCAGATATTTGGCCTCGTACATAGCATTGCATACATGAGGCTCCCCACGGCTGATGCATACGGCACGTTCCTCATTTCATCTTTCTCCCTTTGTGTCACCGGACACTGATCTTTGGAAAGATATATGCCATGTCTGAAGGGTAACAGACCCTTCTTAGCGGTTTGCATGCTAAAACGGGCAATCACAGTATCCACATATGATCCTTGAGACAAGGTCAGCATCCTCTTATTGCGCTCCCACAATACTTTTACCCCTAGGATGTATCCTGCCTCCCCAAGGTCCTTCATATGAAACTGCTCGGATAACCACCCCATTATGCCCGACAATACTTCCACATTGTCGCCAAATAGGAGAATATTATCTACATAAAGTGCAAGGAACACCAAGCTTTCGCTGACATATAGACGGTACACGCAACTCTCGTTTGAGCATTGTGAAAATCCATAGGATTTAATCACTTCATCAAAACCCAGATTCCAAGACCATGAAGCTTGTTTAAGTCCATACAGGGACTTCGTTAGCTTCCAGACCAAATGTTCTTCGCCCTTCTACACATAACCTTCTGGTTGTTGCATATAGATGTCCCTACCTTCTTCAAGGTACCCGTTTAGAAACGCGGTTTTGACATCCATCTGCCAGATTTCTAGGTCCTTATGTGCTGCTATGACTAGGAGTATACGAATGGACTTAAGCATGGCTACCGGTGAGAAGGTCTCGTCATAGTCTACACCTTTCTGACTATAACCCTTCGCCACCAGCCTTGCTTTGAAAGCTTTAATTTCACCATTCGCTCGTTTCTTTCTTTTGTATACCCATTTGCACCCTATGGCTCGACAGCCATCCGACAAATCAGTCTTCTGGTATACATCCATAGCCGTAATGGATTCTATTTCCGAATCCATGGTGATAAGCCATTTGTCTGCATCTTTATCAGATACCGCCTCGTCATATGTCCAGGGATTGGTATCATCCAGTCCATTTTGAGGTGGGTACCCATACTTGAGGTGGTCTGGAGAGTTGCATTCAAAGCAAGATTTGGGAGGTTTCTTGCTGAACTTCAGTTTACTGGGTTGCGAACCTTCTTTTTTAGCTTTGGCTTTCTTAAGAAGTCTTTTCAGCTTCATCATCCACTCCTCAATCTCTTCAATTGAGCTCCCTTCCTCCTTCTGGTTGGAAGGTGTTGGAGCTGACTTTGATGTAGACGTCTGTCCGGAAGATCTATCAGCTTGGTAAGGCTTTTGAGGCCTTCTCTTGAACTCCCTTTTTGCGAAAAATGCAGCATCTCCTTCTAGATGTGTGCTGACACTTCACACTGCTTCATTCATGTTCGCCATTTGTATGTCCTATTCATGGAGCTGGGGAACGTCCTTGTTCGTCATCTCGAAGAGATATCTCTCCTTTAAGCTGGTGGCTTTGACGAACTAGTCTGTAAGAACCTAGGCACGTGATACCACTTGTTGGTCCCAAAATTAGTGTGCTAAACTGTGCAACGGAAGGTTTGTCTATCTAGCAGAAGTATTAAAAGACAGTTGCACTGGTTCGGATAAACCGAGTGTAGTCAATTTACTGTGTAGAAGACTTAAGCTAAGGTCTCTATTTCAGTTAAGTCAGTTTCACAGCATATACTCTCCAATACTTGGACAAGTATTGAAGGTTTCAAAAGTCAGTTTGTGAAACAGAAAAATAAAGCAAGTATAAACGTAAAAGAAGTAAACAACACACAAGATTTATAGTGGTTCAGATCTCAATATTATACATCCACTCTTCAAACTTAAGGTCTGGATAATTCACTAAGTAAATACAAGTCTCCTTACGATCTACACGAAACCCATCAGCGCTTTCGTCCTTTGATTAGCTGTGGCACTCGCATAGGAACTCCTTGCAGACTCAGTCTTCAAGTTGAAGTGAGGACGGCACCCCGCAGCCTTCTTTCCGGTGGTTGGATGTTCAGTGTTCTTCCGAGAACTCAAGTGGTTGGATGTTTACTCTTCTTCCTAGAACTTAGGTGGTTGGCATACGCCCGTGAAAATCAGAATCCCTGACTAGGAAACTGATTGCTATGAATATATCTCAGAAAGATATATTTACCAAAGAAGAGCTTCAGCTTTACAGCTTCAGCCTCGTTCTAGGAGAAGTTAGCACAGTATAGCTTGAGTCGAAGACTCAAGTCTCGTGCAAGGAAACACAGAAACTCAGAGAGTTTAGTAGAGAGATCTTCTTTGTCGTGCGAAGACTTAAAAAATTTAGCTCAGAGTTCTTTCAATCTTCGTATGTTGATTCTAACCGTTAGAGGTTGAAGTGCAGACCCTTTTATAGAGGATTTCCTCAAGGAATTTTGAATTTCTGCCCATTAGACACATAAATCTAGACGTTAGACGCATGGAAATTGTCCAATCGTAGCCCATGCCTTAGGTCTGCGTCCTAATCTGCTCTGTTGCGTCAGTGTACTATACACTAACATTATGTCAGACTACGTTCTTAATTTGAGGAATCCAAGTTTGGATAACCTCGTACTGACTTACACTTGGGCATGTATACATGCCTAAGTCTGATTGAGCTTCGATATCTTTCGAATAGCTCGAGCTTGAACAACAGAGGCTCTTGTACTGAATTTCCTAGGTCAGTATAGCTTAGCCCTCATACTAATTTCCCATGGTCAGTATGGTAGACCCTCATAATGGCTGTCCACAGATAGTATGAAAAACGCCCTCATACTATTTTCTCCGGATCAGTATGGAAAACCCTCATACTGACTTCTCCTTAGTCAGTACGGGGGAGCCCTCATAGTGACTTCTCCTAGTCAGTATGATAGACCTTATACTGAGTGCTCCAACTCAGTTCCGGTTAAGGCTGCACTAGGTAAAAACCAAGTTTCAGGAGTGCATGTAGTCAATTCTCGAGCATTCTCCTTTGCTCGTCTTTAGTCTAACTTCTACTACAACTCAATTGATCCTATAAAAGGATTACAGTTTAGAACTCTGACTCTGAAAAACTGACTAAGATAGCTTACAATCTTTGACCCACCAAAACACAAAGAGTAAGGAAGGATTTCTCTAACAAAAATCCTAACAGTCTAACTATGTTAAATAAAATGTAAGTTGATGATATTTATCTTAAGATAAGTTTATTATATTTTTTTATCAAAATAAAATATTATATTCTCACCTCATTTTATCTTAATATTTGATAACTTTATCTTAAAATTGTCCATTATATCTGTTAGGGTCAGGCCCACGGGCCCAGGCCCAATTGACAGGTTAACCCGAGTAGACAAGCCCAGCCCAAAAGGCTGGCTCACCAAAGCCAACGAAATGCTGAAGCCGTCCAAGTCAAGGCCTCGCCACCGAGGACTAGAGCACCTCGCCACCGAGGATCTGAGCGGATCGATGCCGAGACGGTCCAGGAAGAGAAACCCTAAGCTCGTTGGCGGTGCCCGATCGTTGGAGCCCAAACCGCCCCCGAAAAACTCGCGATCGGTCCGATATTCGCGGCGAGCCGTTGCGGCTCGACGCGTAGGGTTAGCTGCTGCCCACCTACCCCTATCCTGTCTATAAATAGGGGCAGGGGGCTCATTTTTGGCGCATTCGCTCCTTAAGAAAATACTAGCCGAAACTCTGTCAGATTTTCTACAGATTCTGTCTCTCATTCACGACAAGCAAATCCGCTTTGTTTCATCCTTCATTTGTTTATTTTCATTACTTGATTCTCGTTATTTCCTTTATTTCTTGTTATTATTTGCATGTTTTCATAAAGTTCTAAGGGCCCCGTTTTCTCGTGAAATCGAACCTCAACATTTTGGCGCCCACCGTGGGGCCCTTGGGACTATCTTTCTCGTTATTTCAATGGCAGGTACTAATGAGAAATCTGGGAATCAATCGAAGAAGATGAATGGGGCTCCCCTCGCGAAGCCGACCAGTTCTCGAGAGCTCGTCCCAGTCGACAAACTAGTGCGGCAAACTCTGCAAACCAGTGGCGCCCAAGCCGTGCCCCCGGAGTTGCTGAACACAATTTTAGCACGGTTGGCCGAAGAAGCTGAGGAGAATCGGCGCTGTGCGAAAGAGACCGACTCCAGGATCATGGAACTACACGCCACAAACCATGCCCTGCGGAGAAAAAAGACCAACTGCGCCGGGAAAATGCGCGCAAAAAGCAGCTCTTCATCGAGGAGCCGCTAACTGGCGAGAAACCGTCCGACCCTCGCAAAAACCTGGCCCACGATCTGGACGAGGCCAACCTCTTCGACACACCCAAGGATCCAGGCCCTGGGGTCGGATCCAAGGGGACAACTGCCAGCAAACCAACAGAATGCCTCGTCATCGATCGTCCACAAAGTGAATACCAGCAGCGCCTCGAAGCCTGGATGGCGAACTTCAAAAAGCTCATCTCCCGAATCCCTGGAGTAACGCCGCCGGATGCCTTGATATCACGCGACAGTTACACCGACTCGCCCTTCACCCCCGACATCACCAACACCGACGTCCCAGCGAGGTTTGTGCCGCCGTCGTTTCAACTCAATGATGGAACGACCGATCCCGAGGATCATATCACTCTCTACAAACAGAAGATGCTGACCACCTCGATCCCAGGCGAGCTTCGCGAGGCGTGTATGTGCAAGAGCTTCGGGTCAAGCCTTACCGGCCCCGCTCTCCAGTGGTTCGTAAATCAACTGAGGTGCTCATTCTCGACGTTCTCCGAGCTCCACATGGCTTTCCGAAAGCAATACTCAAATTGCAGGTGCGTGGCAAAACACCCCGACGAGCTCAACAGCATACGCATAAAGAAAGGGGAATCACTGAGGTCATACGTCGGGCATTTCAACCGAGAACTCGCCTCGATACCGAACTGTCCACCCCTAACGGCGGTCTTCACCTTCAAAAATGGTTTAGACGTATCCTCGAAGCTCTATCGCGACCTGACGAGCCACCCCTGCTATGATATGGACTCTGTCCTCTCGCAGGCTTGGGCCGAGATCAACTGGGAAGAAGACGAGCCGAATCGTATCGCACGAATAAATGAACAGAGAGCCTATGAGCTCGCCAATCAATATCGAGGCAATCGATCGAGGGCAGGTTCCTCGAGTTCGAGGTACGTGGATCAAAAAGACTTCAGGAACAAACATCGGTCACGACGGGACCACCCTTATAGTCGAACACCTCGGGCCGGAGAAGTACCTTATGGCCTCAACATCGACCAGAACTACTTAGTCAACAACGTACTCAAGGGACTCGGCACCGCCGTAAGTTGGCCCGCCAAGATGAAGTCCGACCCGAAGACGCGGGACGCAAGCAAGTTCTGCGGCTTTCACAACGACCACGGCCACAAGACCGAGGAGTGCCAGGCGTTACGTCTAGAAGTCCTCAAATTGCTAAAGAAGGGATTCCTTACTGAGTACCTCACCAGTAAAGGGAAGAACACGTGGACTAGGGGTCGACAAGCTAACCCAACTACAAATGCCGAACCGCAGAATAAACCACCTCCCGCAGAGCGAACAATTCATGTCATCACCGGGGGGTCAGAGATCAGTGGAAGATCACGCTCAGCAGCCAAAAGGGCTCGCCGAATCCTCAATCAGGAAATCAATCACATTAGCCCCGCGCAACAACACGAAACAATTGAATTCACCTCTGATGACTTGCCGGGGCTCGTTCATCCACACCACGACGCGCTCGTCATTTCACTCCTGATATCCAACTGTCAAGTAAAGAGATTGCTTGTGGACAACGGCAGTTCCGCAAACATTATGTTCCTTCGAACACTGAAAGAAATGCAAATCCCGATGAGCAAGATGGAACCAGTCACTATGACCCTCTACGGGTTCAATGAAGATCAGCAGCGAACTTTGGGGGAAATCACCCTACCCGTATACTGCGGGGGCATGAATATGGACGTCAAGTTCCAGGTCGTGGACACCATCTCCGCGCATAACGCGATCCTGGGAAGGCCCTGGATCCACGAGCTTAAAGCAGTGCCCTCATCATATCACCAAGCGCTCAAATTCCCTACCCCTTGGGGAATTCAAACCATCAGAGGCGAGCAGAAGGCCTCAAGGGATTGCTATTACGCAAGCTTTCGAGCCGTCTGTGCACAGCAACACGGATCACCGACAAATCCTATCGTCAAACCCGAAACCGAAGAGCTCGAAGAAGTGGGAATTGACGAGTCAGACCCTACGCGCACCACTTTCATAGGAGCGGAGCTTCCTGCCGCCACTAGAAACACCCTTGTGGAATTCCTCCAGAACAAAGCCCACATATTCGCCTGGTCACATCGGGATATGACCGGGATCGACCCCTCTATCATCACACACCGTCTACAAGTCGATCCCAACTGTCGGCCCATATAGCAACGTAGGCGCAAATTCTCCGCAGAAAAGAACCAGGCAATAAATGAGGAAGTACAAAAGCTCATCGACATCGGCTCAGTCCGGGAAGTGCACTACCCCACCTGGCTCGCCAACGTGGTGGTCGTCAAAAAGAAAAACGGAAAGAACCGGGTTTGCATCGATTTTACAGACCTGAATAAGGCTTGTCCAAAGGATCCCTATCCTCTACCACACATCGACGCCATTGTTAACGCAACGGCCGGACATGAGCTTCTAAGCTTCATGGACGCCTTTTCGGGTTACAATCAGATACAGATGCACCCGACCGATCAGGAAAAAACCGCCTTTATCACCAGTCAAGGCATCTATTGTTACAAGGTGATGCCCTTCGGGCTGAAGAATGTAGGATCTACGTACCAGCGCCTCGTCAACACAATGTTCAGAGATAAGATCGGGAAAACGATGGAGGTTTACATTGATGACATGCTCGTCAAATCACTTAGCGCGCAAGATCACGTAACCTACCTAGAGGACGCATTTCAAACCTTAGAGAAATACAACATGAAATTGAACCCGGCCAAATGCTCATTTGGGGTATCCTCCGGCAAATTCCTTGGCCACGTAGTAACTCGGAGAGGAATCAAAGCTGACCCAGCACAGATTCGGGCCATTCAAAGCATAGAACATCCGAAGTCGCCAAAAGAAGTCCAGAAATTGACAGGGCGTCTCGCAGCCCTCAGCTGCTTCATATCGCGCTACTCTGAGAGAACTCATCCCTTCTTCAACACGCTGCGGAAAGGGAAATGGTTCGAATGGACCGAAGATTGTGCGAAGGCACTTGAGGAGTTAAAAACTTACCTGGCCAGCCCACCGCTGCTGTCTAAACCAGAAGCAGGTGAAACTCTATTGCTCTACCTGTCCGTATCAGACCATGCGGTTGGAGCCATTCTAGTACGCGAAGTCGACAGCAGGCAACACCCGGTACATTACGCCAGCAAATCCTTGCTAGACGCGGAGACCTGGTACACCGCCTTAGAAAAACTTGCATTGGCCCTCGTAAATGCCGCCCGAAAGCTGCGGCCATACTTTGAGGTGCATCCAATCAAAGTGATTACGGCCTATCCCATAAGAGCCGTACTATCTAAACCCGACTTATCAGGAAGACTACTCAAATGGGC
>JAPKLW010001120.1:0-61449 GCA_026898455.1 Plectranthus barbatus
CTATGAGTGCTACAGAGGGAAGGGAAACTTAGCCAAATTTCCCAACATCTACTTTACGAATTGTCCAACAAAGAAGTTCGTAATACTTTTCTGATGTTTCACTACGAAGAGGAATTAAAATTGGGAATTAATCGATTCGTTCATACATGTTATACTTGATAGGTAGATATCCCTGGAATCTGTGCTTCTCTTATTTGACTTCAAAAGTTTTTTAATTTTCCTGTTTACTTTTCGATAGCAAAGATTGCGATTTTCAAAACAACCAAAACCTTTTCATTCGATTTTCCTAATCAATATTTTCAAGAACGCCTGATTTAGTACTTAAAGATTATTCGTTACTTCTTTCCCTGTGGGATCGATAATTTTATCTTTGCCACTGTATTATTAGCTCTGCTAAGTCGCAGTTAAATAATATTGCGATCAAATTTTGGCGCCGTTGCTGGGGAAGGAATAGAATTAATCTTACTATTAAATCTGTGATTGAAATATTGCTTTAGGCTGTAATTTTCGTATTTTTCTGAATTTTCTTGCGTTTTCGTATTTCTCGTCGATCGACACTCTTTAGCCTCGATCGACGAAGTTGTTTTACTTCCGTCGATCGACACATAGTCACGTCGATCGACGAATTCGTCGTCTCAGTTTTCTTGTTTCAGTTTGTTTTGTTTTCAGTCTTACCTCACTACCCCCTTTGCTGTACAGGTAGTGCATGAGTACAAGAGCCAGAGGAAAGGATCCGCTGTATTACTATCCGGACATTGAAGCTGCTTGCAGAAAAATCCGAAGGAACAAGCGTGCTCAGGAAAGTTCGAGTAGTCACACAATGGAAGATAACGCACCACCGCCTCCACCAGTTCTAACTGCAGAGGAGCAGGCTTTGCTTCTCCAAGAGGTCCAAGCTATGAGAGCGCAAATCCAACAATACCATTTGGAAAGGAACAACCCATTATTCGAGGACAATCCTGACGATGGAGAAGATGGCAATCAGGATCCTCCAGAAGAGTCTGACGATGAGGAGGAGGAAGAAGCCATGCAGAATAGGTACAAACCTCGGTTCAAGGAGACAGATTTCAAGATTGGCATCAATGCCAACAATTTTGAACTGAAGACCGGATTGGTACAGATGGTGCAACAAAACCAATTCGGAGGAAGAGCTACCGAGGATCCCTATGCACATTTGGACAAATTCATTATGCTCTGCAATACTGTGAAAATTGGAGGAGTCAGCAAGAGTGCCATCCGAATGCGTCTGTTCGCATTCTCTCTGAGGGATAAGGCACAGTCATGGTTTACTGCACTGGACAAAGGAAGCATAAGTACGTGGACCGAACTGAGAAACGAGTTTCTAGGGAACTTCTTCCCTCCGAATGTTATTCGGCAAAGACGGAAAGAAATCATCAGGTTCGCTCAAAGGCCTGATGAAAGCTTCAGCGAGACATAGGAGAGATTCAAAGACTTGCTGAGAGCCTGTCCCGGACATGGTTCTCCACCAGGAGAACAAGCTGAGGCGTTCTACGAAGGGCTCAATGATAAGACAACCAAACTGGTGGACACCACACTTGGAGATACAGTCATCACGAAGAGTGGGAAGAGAGCCATGGCGTTCTTCCAAAAGATGGCCAATAACACTCAAAGGTGGTCCACAAGCCGAACTCGGCCTGTGAAAGCTGTCGAGAAAGTAGTGGAAAAAGCTGTGGAAAAAGTTGCCAAACAACCTGATTTGGCAATCGAGCTGAAAAAGCTAAGGGAGGACTTCGCTGCAATGAAGCAGGAGAAGACAGTTGCTGTAGTAGAGCCAGTGCAAGCTCCGCCTGAGGGGGATTGTGCCGCTGTAAATTTCATGCAAATGGGTGGTTTCCAAAACAACTACCGTGGAGGACATCAGCAGCATAATCAGCAGCACAATCAGCCCTATACTTACAATCATGCGAGGAACCATCCTGGATTTTCCTACGCAAACCCCCAAGCTGCAGAGCAACCACCACCTGGGTTTGTCGTGCAAGATGGAGAAGTAGTGGAGAAGAAGAAGCCAAATCTCGAGGAGATTTTGGCAAAATTCATGGAAGGCTCCACCGATACGGTAGCCAAATTAAAGCAAGAGATAGCCGGAGTAAAGACCAAGGTGGATCAAGTCGAGAAACACGTACAGATCATACAGACCAAGGTCGGTCAGATCGACAAAGCTCTCGAAGCCCAGCACAAACCCGGGCAATTTCCTAGCAATACTCAAGCTAACCCCAAAGTTCAGAGTCAGATAAACCAAGTGAATGCTATCACTCTAAGAGGGGGAAAATCGTACGAAGATGTCGAGCAAGCCGAAGAAGAGGCAGAAACCGCCACAGATGAAGCTCCGTCGACCGACGGAGCATCCTCGTCGATCGACGGAGCCTCAAAAGAGGCGTCGATCGAGCCTGAAGCTCGTCGATCGACGCCAGGTTAACCACCCATGTATAAGCCTCCCCTGCCATATCCGCAGCGATTTGCCAAATCAAAGATGAACGAGAAATATGCACGCTTTCTTGAGAACATGAAGAAAGTAAACATTAACATTCCGCTGATTGAGGCACTACGAGAGATACCGGGGTATATGAAATTTTTAAAGGATATGGTCTCTCAGAAAAGACCCTTCGTAGAGCACGAGAGGGTCAACTTGTTCGAGGAATGCAGCGCGATTATCCAAAAGAAGATGCCGCTGAAGAGAGAAGACCCGGGATCCTTCACGATCCCCTGTGTCATTGGAGGAGAGACCTTCGGGAAGGTCCTTTGCGATTCAGGTGCATCTATAAACTTAATGCCGCTGTCAATCTTCAAGCGGTTGAAGATCGGAAGCATCAAGCCCACAACAATCTCACTTCAGATGGCCGATAGATCAGTTACTTATCCGAAAGGCATCGTGGAAGACGTGTTGGTGAAGGTAAAAGATTTTATTATTCCAGCCGACTTTGTGGTGTTTGATATGGAGGAGGATCGAAACATTCCTCTTATCCTTGGAAGACCATTCTTGAAGACCGGAGGGGCATTGATTGACATTCGAGACGGCAAGCTGACATTCCGAGTCAATGACAAGTCGGTCACCTTCCCCATCTACAAAGAAGTGCAGAAGCGCCATAAAGGGAGCTATCAGGAAGAATGCCACATGATCAATCGATTAAATCCGGTGATTTCCTCTCCTCTTTCTTCTAGTGCAACTGATTCGGATTTTCCGGAGAACTGCTTACCCGAGGGAATAACACATGAAAAAGAGAACAAACAGAAGCGGTTGTCAAGCCGACGCAGCCAGAAAAAGAAAAGAAAACGTGGAAAAGCACCCCCGTCGATCGACGAAGGAGCCTCGTCGATCGATGCAGCCGTTGGATCCTCATCGATCGACGCTACAGTCACGTTGATCGACACACAAAGGAAGTCAGACTCAGAATTTTCAACGACAAAAAAAGCGCGACGTAGAAAAGGGATTGCTGCAGTTTCACCCATGTCAATCAACGCAACCTTGGAAAAGCAGTCATCTAACTCTGATCCGCCGATTCTGAAACTCAAGATGCTTTCGGCACACCTCAGGCATGGGAAGCTAGAAAAATTACTACGAGTTTTAAGGAAGTACAAGTCCGCCATTGGGGGGACATTGAGAGACACCAAGAAGTGAAGGATGAAAGTTGTCAAGAACAGAGATGAAAAGGAGGTCGCAAGGAGGCTTGTTTGGACCCGACCTCCTTGATGGTGATTGAAGACTCTGGGGGATAAAAAAGTTGATGTCTGAGATCAACTACCAGGTATTGTTCCCTCTCTAGTCTGAGTTTCAAACTTATTCCACTCTTAGAGTTGGAATAAGTTTGGGGGGATGTGGACAAGAGATGGAACGTCTTACCTTTTATTTATTCTGCTTTCTGTCTTTAAATTTTCGCACCTTTCTATTTATGATTTCCGTCTTTAAATTTTTAAATTTTTCGTATATTTATTTTATTTTGTGAGAAAAATTTTGAGTTTTGAGATAACCTGAATGAGATTGTGAGATTAGAATTGATTGAGGGTTGAGTATTGAATTGATTGAGATTGTGGTTAAATGCCTATGAATGTAGAATACCGCATGATAGGACTGATTTGACACTTATACTTGCATGATGATTGAGCTGATTTGAAATTGACTGTGGAAGAAAATTTTTGAATCCTTGTGTGAGAATTTGAGCCTTTATTTCGTTTGATGTGAGATTCACATGTGAGTCTTGATTTCTCTAGAAGTTGCCTATCTTCGGTGTTGAGGCTGCATAGTGTGCACAAGTTGAGAAAATGATCTTAGGCCATCTTTGTTAACCCAATATCCTAAACACTGTCCCTTCACAATAAAACTTTCCCTAGTTAGCCACTTTGAGCCTGTACATTTTTTCTTTCCTTGTCTATGAGATTAAGAAAAGTATTGTCTCACTCATGTCTTGAGTTGTGGTATGTATGGGGTTGATTGATGAATTGGTGATAAGATATGATAAATTAGTGGTGAAAAGATGTGAGAAAAAGAAGCTCAAAGAAATAATTAGAATTCTCATAAGCTCTCTGAAAAGAAAAGAATACAAAATTTATGTAAAGAGCATAAGAGATTCAAAATGAGCTAGAAAAAAAAAGAGTTGTGTATTTGTTGATATATTTGAGGAGAAGGGTGGATGAAGTTAGATAGTGAATTGAGTTTTTGAGAGTAGCTAATTCAATTTATTTTTAGTCACTTGACCATATATTTTCCTACCCCTCACAAAAGTCTACATTACAACCTATTGAAAGTCCTTTTTGATTCTAGACTTGTGTACACATTCTAGCAGTGGAGATATTAGAAAATTTGTAAGCTTATGGTAGAAATTTCTTCATACATGTTGTTGAGTGCTTTCATCTTTACCTTAAACACTTGAGAGTTGAGCGATACACTTCCTGTGAGTTCTTCCACGGTTGATGAAGTTTTTGTCTCTTTTCAAATTGCTTGTGGGTAGTGGATTCTTGGTTCTTGACTGTGATGAATCTTGTGAGGCATTGCACGTTAACCGCATGATCTTTTGATTTCTTTCTTGCCTATTGATTGAGGACAATCAAACGTTCAAGTTTGGGGGGGTTTGATAAGCTCATTATTTCACTCACTTATCTATATTATTTTTATACTAATTTATGTAGTTTTATTGAGTTTATATATATATTTTATGCATGATATCAATATTAGGTGGTTTTAGGTGTGTTTTGATGTTTATGCAGGTTTTTAGGCCTAAACTCACGAGAAAACCGTTCCGGAAGCAGTGACGTGTAAGAGTAGCAGTGAAGAGTTTTTCCACAAGAGGAATTCGGGCTATTGGCGCATGGAAATGGATGATGCTTTGAGTTAGCTCTCCAACGCAACTGGAATCGGGTCAATCGGAGTTCGGATGAGAAAGTTATGGCCAAAACCGTGAGACCGCGCAGACGAGGCAAAAAGGAGTCAAGCGCTCGACGAAGAAGATCGATGGAAGAAGGAGGCCGCGTCGATCAACGCTGTTCAGAAGCGGTCGACGAGGCAAGAAGTTTGGACGCGATCGACGCCATATAGCCACGGTCGACGCGAAAGCGAGAAACCTAATCTGGATCTGATTTGGAGATTAATGCATATCTTTAGTCTTAGATTTAATATGATACACCTCTACCTCTATAAATAGCCTTGTAAAATCGAGTTTTAGGTATGCTTTTTATATGTTTTCATTCCAGATTTCAGATTTTGAGAGATTCAAAGAGTTTTAGAGTTTATGTTTGAAGATCAAGTTTTGTGGGAAGACATTCCAACCCAAGTTTTTATGCAATTCAGGTTTTATCTTTCTATGATGAATATTACTCTGAATATGTGTAACTAAACTTCTTTTCAGATTCTAGGGTTTCGAACTATCAATGTATGCATGTTTAATTAATTGAATTATTTTCCCTTTCCCTTCGTAGTTTGTGAAATCTGTGCTTATTCATAATCTTGATTTGTTGGCCACATCTTAGGATTATCTAGTTGATTACTTGAGACGTAACTGTGATAGTTTTCAATCGAAAGAGATTTTCACAATATAATTTGATTTCTTGTCGTAACTGAAGGAGATTAATTGTAGGAATAAATCTGTAGATCTTTGGAGTTAGTTAATTTATCTTGAGACCGAGCGGAGATAGGTATTTGACTAATCTACTTTACGAATTGTCCAACAAAGAAGTTCGTAATACTTTTCTGATGTTTCACTACGAAGAGGAATTAAAATTGGGAATTAATCGATTCGTTCATACATGTTATACTTGATAGGTAGATATCCCTGGAATCTGTGCTTCTCTTATTTGACTTCAAAAGTTTTTTAATTTTCCTGTTTACTTTTCGATAGCAAAGATTGCGATTTTCAAAACAACCAAAACCTTTTCATTCGATTTTCCTAATCAATATTTTCAAGAACGCCTGATTTAGTACTTAAAGATTATTCGTTACTTCTTTCCCTGTGGGATCGATAATTTTATCTTTGCCGCTGTATTATTAGCTCTGCTAAGTCGCAGTTAAATAATATTGCGATCACACAGCAGCATCATTCATATGATAATGCTAGTGACATAATGGACAGCCTCACAGCGACCTATGATGAGTCAGACCGAGCAGACAAATTCAATCTCATGAGGGAAATCGTGGGAAAGAAAATGGCAGAAGGTAGCTCGGTTAGAGAGCACGTGGTCGGCATGACTCACCTTATGGATGAGCTCACGCTGCACGGAGGTGGTATCGATGCGGAAGTTCAGGTTGATATCATCCTCAACTCTTTGCCAAAGTCCTATGAGAACTTTAGACTGAATGATGTCATGAACAAGAAAGAGTACACTCTTAACGAGTTACTCAATGACTTGACGGCAGCGGAATCAGTAATGCAACCAGAAAAAGTTGCTTTGGCTATTTCTAGCAATCGTCCTATTGCGCTGGTTGGCAAGAGGCGCAAATGAATGTTTAAGAAGAAAGCCAAAGGTACAACTTCTGATAGAAAGTCAAAAAGGACACTGGGCGTGCCTGCAAAAAGGGACAAGTGTTTCAAGTGTGGCAAGGCTGGTCACTAGAAGAAAGATTGTCAAGTCAGGAAGACTAGACAAGGTGCGTCGTGTGCATTTATAACGGAAACATGTTTAGCATTGGTTTCTACCCATTCTTGGGTAGTGGATACTGGAGCTACTGATCATGTTTGTTATACATTGCAGGGGTTCAGGCCGACAAGGCGCCTGAAGCATGACCAGATTACCATCTCAATTGGCAGCGGAGAGCGAGTCTCAGCAGTAGCCATTGGATATTTTACTTTATGCTTTGAAACAATGTTTTGATTTTGAGAGATGTTTTATATGTGTCGGTTTTTCGGCGGAACTTAATTTTAGTTTCCAAGTTATCTCATGATGGATATTGAGTTATTTTTGATTGTGGAGTTTCTATCATTGGTAATAACGGTGTTATATGTCATGGTAAATTGATTGACTCTCTCTATATCATTGATTGTATGCATAAATCCTCCGTGAATGTTGCAAACTCATCCAATAATAATAATCATTTAAAGAGAAAGTTTTCTTCCGATGAGGATCAAACATATCTTTGGCACCTCAGACTAGGTCACATCAAACTAAAGATGATTAAAAGATTAGCATACGATGGGCTCTTGGATTCTTTTCAAGTGGTATCGCATCAAATCTGTGAATCCTGTATAGAGGGAAAGATGACGATCAGGCCTTTTAAGGCAAGTCAGTCTCAAGCTGAGGATGTGTTGGAATAGATCCACTCTGACTTATGTGAACCAATGTCCACGCAAGCTCATGGAGGTTACGAGTACTTCGCCACATTCATTGACGATTACTCAAGATTTGGATATGTCTATTAGCTTCGCCATAAGTCTGAATGCTTTGAGAAATTCAAAGAATTTAGGACCGAGGTAGGAAAAAAGGTAGGTAAGACTATCAAAACACTACGATTAGATCGTGGTGGTGAATACCTCAGTAACGAGTTCTTGCAGTACTTGTTAGACAATGGGATTACATCCCAGTGGACTGCACCAGGAACCCCTCAACAAAATGGTGTAGCGGAAAGTAGAAATAGAACTCTCTTGGAAATGGTCAGGTCGATGATGAGTTATGCAAGCTTGCCGATTTTGTTTTGGGGATATGCCTTGGAGACAGCGGCCTACTTGCTTAACCTGGTACCTTCTAAATCAGTTCCTAAAATGCATCTGGAACTCTGGTATGGGCGAAAGCCAAGTTTGAACAGAGTGAGGGTTTGGGGTTGTCCAGCATATGTGCTGACAAAGGAACCTGATAAGTTAGAAAGTAGGTGTAAGCTGATGTTGTTTGTAGGATATCCCAGGCAAACGAAAGGTGGTTACTTCTATTGTCCTGAGAATCAGAAAGTCGTTGTCAGTACCAACGCAAGATTCTTGGAGGACAAACATGTAGGGAACCACAGATCCAAGAGTGAAATTGTCCTCCACGAGCTTGAGGAGAAGGAAGCAATTCCATGAGGAAAGCCCAGTGTAGTGGTAAATCCACCTGTAACAGGTGAGGCTATACCAACACTGCAACTAATGCAAGGTATGGGACCAATGCGTACTGTGCCAACTACTGACACGGTTCAGATGCCTCGTCGCAGTGGGAGGGTTATCCACAAACCCAGAAGGTACATGTTCGTGGGAGAGTCTTCTGATATGATCCTGGAAAACGGACTGGATGATACTGATCCCTGGACATATGATGAGGCGGTATCTGAAAAAGATGTAGACAAATGGCTGATTGCCATGAATTCGGAAATAGAATCCATTACGGCTATGGATGTATACAAGAAAACTGATTTGCCAGATGGCTGTCGAGCCATAGGGTGCAAATGGGTATATAAAAAGAAAGAAAGGAGCGAATGGTGAAATTACAGCTTCCAAAGCAAGGCTGGTCCTGAAGGGTTATAGTTAGAAAGAAGGTGTAGACTATGACGAGACCTTCTCACCGGTAGTCATGCTTAAGTCCATTCGTATACTCCTAGCCATAGCAGCACATAAGGACCTAGAAATCTGGCAGATGGATGTCATTACCGCATTTCTAAACAGGTACCTTGAAGAAGGTAGGGACATCTATATGCAACAGCCAGAAGGTTATGTGCAGAAGGGCGAATAACATTAGGTCTGGAAGCTAAAGAAGTCGTTGTATGGACTTAAACAAGCTTCATGGTCATGGAATCTGCGTTTTGATGAAGTGATTAAGTCATTTGGATTTTCACAATGTTCAAACAAGAGTTGCGTGTACCGTCTATGTGTTAGCGGAAGTGTGGTGTTCCTTGCACTTTATGTAGATGATATTCTCCTATTTGTCGACAATGTGGAAGTATTGTTGGGCATAAAGGGGTGGTTATCCGAGAAGTTTCATATGAAGGACCTTGGGGAGGCAGGATACATCCTAGGGGTAAAAGTATTGCGGGAGCGCAATAAGAGGTTGCTGACCTTGTCTCAAGGATCATATGTGGATACTGTGATTGCCCGTTTCAGCATGCAAACAGCCAAGAAAGGTCTGTTACCCTTCAAACATGGCATATATCTTTCCAAGGATCAATGTCCGGTGTCACAAAGAGAGAAAGATGAAATGAGGAACGTGCCGTATGCATCGGTCGTGGGGAGCCTCATGCATGCAATGCTATGTACGACGCCAGATAACCACTTTGCTGTAGGCATGGTAGCGAGATACCAGTCTAACCCTGGACAGGTGCATTGGACCGTGGTAAAGCACATACTCAAATACCTGAAAAGGACTAGAGACTATTGTCTCGTCTATCAGTGTGAGGAGTTGTGCCGTGTGGGTTATACTGATTCGGATTTCCAAGCAGACCGAGACGAAAAGAATTCCACCACTGGCAAAGCAGAAGTGCATTGCAGACTCCACCATGGAAGCAGAATATGTGGCAGCTTCTGAAGCTTTGAAAGAAGCAGTATGGTTTCGAAACTTCCTTCTGGAGTTGGATGTGAATCTTAAGCTGCCCAGCACCATGACGATATATTTTGATAATTCGAGAGCTGTGGCTAATTCAAAAGAACCACGAACTCATAGAGTAACAAAACATATTGAAAGGAAATAACATATTATACGAGAAATCGTAGAAAGAGGTGATGTGCTAGTAGAGAAGATTAATACAAGAAATAATATAGCGAATCCATTCACAAAGGCTCTGCCTCAAAAGGTCTACGAGATGCATGTACGTAACCTTGGGTTGAGGGCAAAGCTATCTACGTAGAATGTTTGATGTAATAGCTAGATTAGTTTAGACGTGTTATACTCTGGAAAGCACCTGTATAATGCTTTGAGTAAAAGTGGGAGATTGATGGATTTATATACTGAAAGCATTATGATTGGTATATTATGTACAAGGTCGATCGGTTAATATACTGGGAATCATAAATGTTGTATGTTCATCCCCTGTCTGAATTAACAAACATGTGTCGCAAATGCAATTATCCTCTTATCTCGTCGATAGGGAGAACATACGGTGTGTAGTAGATCATAGAAGATCGTATGGATCGTTTGACCTAGCGAGATATAAATGGTTATCATAGCTGAGACAGTTCAAGGATAAACTATCAGTGTAGGCTACAACGTACGCAGTAATAAGCATCTTGTCTTGGATGGCTTGGTATGCGGGTGTGGGGCACACATTGATAAGGATCTAAGTCGAGATCGATGCTTTTATCTGACATTAAAAGAATCTAGATCTCTATGGCTTGATGAGATCCTAAGCCTATATGAAGGTACAGAAGTATATACAGATTGTGTATTACTTTGAGTTGCAGTGAAAGGCTCTAGTTGAGCTTGTATATCTGTATCTTGGGCAATAGCAGTTTGTATATGACTGTCTGGTAATGGAACTAGGTAACCACATCCAGCATAAGATGGTGACATTCCATGAGAAGCTCAAAAGGTTCGTTATGCTAAAGTCCTGCAGGCTGATTAAGTTCAAGCATAAGTGAAAAGGTTTGAGTGGATTGACTCAGGAATATAAGATGTTAATTAATTTAATATCTTGTCAGAGCTTAAATTAATTAACGAATGTATGTAACCTTAAATGAGGGGAGATACTGAGCCTTTGCAACCCGTACCTCAAAACATGGTGGCAAATAGGTAGGACAGTATTGATTCTCTGGTGGAATGAATCAATATTAATTAATTAATTATATTCTATGTTGAATATGGGAATTAATTAATTGATAGGCCTTATTTACTATTTGCATTATGGTCCCTGGTCTGGCCTATGAAACTCAAGCCCAATAGACGTCCAGTATTTTCCTATAAATAGGCCTCAGTTCCTCAGATCTCAACACACCACAAGATCATAAGTTGCACACAGAAACCAGGTTTTGGGAGCTGTGGTGATCCACTAGATCTGAGAAACGAGGAGGAAATTTTGCTTCTCAACCGGGCAAGGAATCTGAAGGGAATCTTCACCTGATATTCAGATTGAGTTGGGATACAGATCAGAAGATCAGACCAGGAGGATTTTCTTTCTTCTCTCTCTCTCCTTGTTTTTCGAAAATAATTATTTTATTTTCATAAGATTTAATTCCTCAATATGTTAGGGATTAAATCTTTGTGCGTGGGAAAGGATCAAGAGGAATCTCTGCGCACTCGTTCTTCAGGGTTTCGCAATCCAGGTATTCCACATAAACCCCCTTTATGCATATTCAATAGGAGCATGCTAGGATTAATCATAGGCATATCAATTTATTTTGATATTCCAATTAACGATCCTTGGCAAACGGACTTTGTGATTCAGTTCACGAATCCCTTCAGAATACTTTCAAAAATATGCGGATTGATTCGACTATGTCGTTGAAAGATTGTAATCCAACTCTAGCGCATTCAGCAGGTGACCAGACTGCTGAACCGGCCAGTGATGCTAATGATCATGCTGAGGCCACCAACCAAATTTATCTTAGTGATAATTTGGAGATTATGGGATCAATCGATGAAGACGATGAAGAAATCCCAAATCCAGGACAGATTTTTGAAGAAAGATTGGGCGTTGCTGAGGAGATTGGCAAGGAAGTTGCTAAGATTCCAGATGCTGAGACTCGAAATGCTAAAGTTCAGAATGCTGAGACTTCAGATGCTGAGATTCCGAATGCTGCAGTACAAAATGCTGAGCCTCAGGTGATTGCTGAGGAGAATGGTCTAGCAGACAACAATCTAACAGAAGATGCAAGCAATGCAACTCGAACACCCAGCCACCCAAGACCAAGATGGCTGCGTGATCACCCTCTAGATGCTTTCATTGATGACATCAATGATCCAATAAGGACGCGACAAGGAAATGCGATGCTAGCATGTTACATATCGCATGAAGAGCCTACAAAGATTGAAGATGCTCTATAATCTGCAGATTGGGTGAATGCTACGCAGGAGGAGCTAGCTGAGTTCACACGCAATCATGTCTGGGATCTAGTAGACAGACCCGAGCATCAAATTGTTATTAGAACGAAGTGGGTTTTCAAGAACAAGAAGGATAAATTTGAAACGATCATCATAAATAAGGCTTGTCTAGTTGCTAAAGGATACAGACAATTCGAGGGGATCTATTATGATGAAACATTTGCTCCAGTAGCCCGACTGGAAGCAATAAGGTTGTTTCTCGCATATGCTTCCCATAATGAATTTTCAGTCTCGCAGATGGACGTGAAAAGTGCCATTCTTAATGGTGAGCTCAAAGAAGAGGTGTATGTTGAGCAACCAGCGGGCTTCGAACAAGGAAACCAAGTTAATTGGCTCAGGAAAGCCATACATGGTTTGAAGCAGGCATCACGAGCATGGTATGGAACCTTGTCCAAGTTCCTGCTGGATAATAGTTTCAAGAAAGGGAAGATTGATCAAACTCTCTTTTGCATTAAGGATGAAGGAAGCATATTACTCGTGCAAATATATGTCGATGACATTATTTTTAATTCTAAGAATTCAATCTTGTGTGAAAAGTTTTCAGAGCTAATGCAGAGTAATTTTCAGATGAGTATGATGGGAAGATGTCTTACTTTCTCGGACTTCAAGTTTAGAAATCTAGCGAAGGGATCTTTATACATCAGAGGAAATATACAAGAGATCTCATTGCTAATTATAGTCCAGAAAAGACGAAGAGCTTAATGATTCCTATAAGCACAAGCTGCCAAATTTCCCTTGATGAAGGAGGAGAAGCTGTGAATCCTAAGCTGTACAGAGGTATTATCGGATCCTTGCTTTATCTAACAGCTAGCAGACCAGATATTTCCTATACCATCGGAGTTTGTGCGAGATATCAAGCAAATCCTAAGAAGTCGCATATGGATACTGCTAAGCAGATAATCCGATACCTCAAGTGCACATAAGGTCTAGGAATTTGGTATCCAAGGTCTGATGGGCTAGCACTCAATGGATATTCTGACTTAGACATTGGTGGGTGCAAGATTGATCTAAAGAGCAAGAGTGGCACCTGCTAATTCCTTGGACACAAGCTCATAAGTTTGTTTAGCAAGAAGCAACACTCAGTGGCTACGTCTACAACAGAAGCTGAATATGTAGCAGCTGCAAGTTGTTGTGCGCGGGTGTTGTGGATTCGGCAGCAACTACAAGACTATGACATTCCTCCAGAATGCGTGCCAATCTACTGCAACAACAACAGTGCAAAGTGCATTACGAAGAATCATGTTCATCATTCCAGGACGAAGCACATTGACATTAGACATCATTTCATAAGAGATCATCAAGAGAAGAATGATATCGATGTTCAATACATATGCACAGAAGATTAGCTTGCTGATATCTTCACCAAGCCGCTTACTGAGGCCAAATTTAAAGAATTATGTTTGAAGTTGGGTCTCATGGAGTTAGAAAAGGATGTGGACGAATGAGTTCAAATTCTCATTCCCTCTGGATTTCTTGGATTTCTTGAAAAAAAGGAGAAAAACGTATCCCGGCTTACGTTTTTAAAGGTGCTGAATTTTTGTTGCTAAGATACGGTTACTAAGAAAGTGGATGCAGATTCCAAGCTCTCATCAGTTCCTAAGTTATGTGATATTATAACAAGTGGCTCAAACGTTTGTTAGAGAGAAAATGCTGAGTCCAAGCTCTCAGCATTTCATCAATGTTATGTTATAATATTCAACAAGTCGCAACAAGTAGCAATAAGTGGTACAGACGGTTGCTAGAGAAGGATTGTTGAGTCCACGATGTCAGAAATCAATATATGAATGCTAGAATATGGATGCTGAGTCCAAGCTCTCAGCAGTTAATGCGCTTGCAAAGGATCTCAATGCTAAGCAGATTGCTGAGTCCTAGCTCTCAGCAATCTTCGACTCTCTCTCAGAAAGTCAAAGCGCGAATATTTTGAATTTCAAATCGACTAAGTGTATGTGACACGATGCATTTAATGTGTGCAATAGGCGGTGACAAACCAGGAGACGACACGTCAAAAGCACTCAAGCATTTTGGGGCTTGGGACACCATACGAACCGTCTCCACACACCTGAACCGTCGATTGGAGTTGAAGCGGTGTTCCCCCAACCAAATGATCCAATACTCAAAAGGTATAAACACAACACTTCGTCAAATTTGTTAACCTTCTACACTTTGATTCTTTGAATCCCAAGATTTTTAAGCCCTCAAGTATTCATTCTCTCAAAATTCTCCCAAATCTCTCAACTATGTCTACCAACCTGAATCCCCTGCTCAATCCCAAATATCTGATTCATCTACTGAATCCCCCACTCACACCCAAGCTCCTATTGCTGCTACGCCCCTTCACGAAAGACATTTACCTGAGTTTACTGGGATCGTTAAGAAGGAAGATATTGAATATGAGATTCCGTATGCTCAACTGATCACGCTCGCGAAGATAAAGGAGCGAGCAGTTCGTTCTTTCAAATTCTTAGAAAAGAGCCGCACAGATAATGAAGGATCGCATCCTGTATACGCCACTTGCCATTCCTCAATTTCCAAATTGGGTGATGGATACCCTAGCGAAGGAACAGGTAGTCGAATATATGTCTGCTGAACCGTTGAGGTTTCGACCTCACATGGTTTCTGAGTTTTATGCGAGAGCTGTTATAGCGGAAGAAAATCAAAAATCTTTCAAGACCTCTGTTTTTGGCACAATCATCAAGGTGAATGCAAAAGTTCTTGCAAAGAAGTTCGGACCTGGCAACTCCGGAGAGTGTGTCGCTAGCTACAAAGTCAACGACACAGACAAGATGAAGGCTCGATGGAATTTGTGGAGGAAGCCCGACTTAAGTAAGGAGGCCACCTGGAAGGTCGCCACACCGACCAATCAGCTACAGGATGAGTACCGACTCTTGGCTGAACTCGTGATCAAAATGTTCCAATGCGATGTAGGGTCGTATTCGAAACTGTCTGCCAAGAAATACGTCGTAATGATGGCGTTGGTTGATGGGATCAAAGGGAACTGGGCTGAATTTATTCTTTGAGTGTTGGTTGGATCACACCTAGAAAAATTTGAAGATTAAGAAGGAGGTGATCTTCACATCCAATGTCAACTTTGGGTTGAAGATCAGCAAGTTCATTGAGATGTACTTCCATAAGTCAAAATTTGACAGGGGTGAGACACTATTGCCTACTGACTTCATCCCGCAAACAAAGAAGAAACCAGCTCCTGTAGACCTTTCTTACCCATACATGGTGAAGGGGAAATCAAATGTCGACCCCAATATCCCTACATCTCCCGATGATGTTCATCCAGCCGAGTTAGCAACTCAGCTTGGAGCATGCCATCGCCTTAACTCCTGAGGAAATTGCTGCTGCCAGGAAGGCTGCTGAGACCGCAAGGTGCTTCCAGGACCTTAAAGATATAGAGAAGCTTGGAGAGCCTCCTGCAGAGCAATTAGGCCCACTCACTACTGAGGTACCTAAGAGGAAACGAACAGATGTTGCTTCACTGGAGAAGAAGCGGACGCGAAGGAGACTTGTCAAAGCCTCTGAGAAAGAAGCTTCGGAGAAAGTCCCTGCTGCTGAGGAGCAAGAGCGAGTAACTCCTCTCTCCGCTAAACCATTTTCTGAACGATTGAAAGTCATAAGGGAGAAGAAAAAAAAGAGGAAGAGGACCCAGACGGAGAAGGAGAAGCAGAAGAAGGAATTCAAGAAAGTGATGGAGAAGATCACTTTTGAAGCCATGGATATAAATTTTGAGAAAGCTAAGAAAGCTGTTGAAGAGCGTGCAGCTCAGGAAGCTGCTCAGTTGCTAGAGCGTGCAGCTCAGGAGGCTACTAAGTTAGCAGCAGAGCATGAAGCTCGTGAGGCTGCTAAGCTAAAGAAAGGGAAACAAGTTGTTGAAGTTCCCACCACCACCCCTTTGCTAGAACACGATGCTTTGTTCGACAAGGACTTAAGCACACTATTGGAGGCAGGAGTATTTGATGCTCCTGCGCTTCCTCCAGGCTAGGGAAGCCTTGTCATCAGAGAGCCTGCTGCTGTGAAAGGTGTTAGCAGTAGTGCTCCGCCTGAGGGACGTCACGATGTGAATGTTGGAAGTTCTAGATCGGGACAGAATGTTGAGCAAATGGCTAGCATTTCTCAGAATGCTGAGGAGAGGCCCAGTAGTGTTGGAGCTGAGGGTCCAAGTGCTGAGGAGGAGCCTAGCACTGCTATTCCCTCATCTGCTGAGCCGATGCAAGAGGATGAACCAGATGAAGGTTTTTTGGCCTCATGCTATTCATAATCTGATTCCGATGGAGAATCAGAAGATGTCTACGATGCCAGATTCCTCCGGAAGATTCCTACAGGAACCAATGAAGCGCTAAGAATCCCATTCAGTGGATCGCCTAGAAAGAGATTCAAGACAAGGCGAATAGCGCAATGGTGCGCTCCAGTCTTTCTCGAAGAAGAGGTAAATTCTGACCTCTTTCCTATGATTTCTGAGATTGAGGAGTTTGTCCTAACTGAGATTGAGAGGAACATTGCCAATATCTTTTATTTTGAGTTGGATGAGGCAACGAAGGAAGGGAATATGTTAGGCGGTGAGTTAAGGCGATGGAAGATGTATGATTACATAATGCATCAACTGTGTTTTGAGGAGAGCATGCTGGTAATAACCACCAAAGGTCTTAACTACTGGAGGAAAGAAGAGCAATGGGCTAATGATTGGACTGATCAAGTGCCTGGCACCAAACAGTTCTTAGATAAACAAGTCCTTGCTAGACTTCAAGCTATTCGAGTCCACCGCATGTTCTCTACTTCCCAATCCCTACCTAAATCTTGTTTTGCTCCCGATGGTCACTTAGATGCTTCAATCGAGCTCTCCAAGCGCCAATCCAGAGCCGTTGTAGAATATAGAAGGCATCAAGCTGAATATGAAGCTTAAAAGAAAGAGAGGTTGCTGGCTAAAATCTGAGCGAGAGAAAGTGGCTTGAAAAGAACAAGTGTCGAGAGCTGACCGTACATCTAGGCACCCAAGAGCTGATGCTTGTCCATTTCTTAGAAGATGATACTTTGGAAGTGACAAGAGCTGCTGAAATAGCGGAAGCTAAGGCGGCCGAACTTTCTAAGGCTCACGAGGAAGCCTGGAAAATAGTGGAGGCCGAGCGCTTAGCAGAAGAAGCTCAGTACATTGCTGCACATGCCGATGAAGCAGAGGCTGTTGTCCTTGCTGAGGCAGAGGCAAGGCATGGAGATTGCTGGAGGCCAAGCGCATAGCAGCAGAAGCTCAGTACTTAGAAGCGCAAGGTGAATGGTGTCAAGAGGATGCTATGGATGCTGAGCCGATTACCCAAATTCGTACGACTGCTAATGGCGGAGAGCTTGTGCTCGCAAATTCTTCATTCAATGCACTGCCTGTAAGTTCTCAAAATTTCCACTTCTATCTGGATACTGTTGTCCAATATGCTCTCCAACATGCCTTGTCCACTACCATTCCCATGGCCATCAATGAACGAGTGGCTATGGAGGTTGCTAATGTAAGACAAGAAGTGGCAGAGGTACGAAATGAAGTTCCTGAAGTCAGAGGTCAAAGTAGATGTGTCTGGAGTGAAGAAGAATATGGAAGTAATGAAACAAGAAGTAGCCGAATCTTATCAAAAGCTTGTACAAAGTGTTCAATCCTTCTGTTCTACCTTTTTGGCTGCAATCAAAGAGGGGGAAGAAAGGAGAATTGCTGAAGCTGAGAAGAGTAAGCAAGAAGAAGAAGAGATAGCTGCCAAAGAAGAAGAACGCAGACTAGCAAAAGAAGAATTGAAGAACAAGGAGGTAGAACTCAAGTTAAGCAAACTTGAGATGGAAAATGAAAAACTTGCTAACAAATTGGAGAGGGAGACTGCTGAGCGAGAAGCGAACAAAGCACTCTACGACAAATTCATGCAGATGGCTATGAGCAAATTTGATGAATATGACAAGAAGCCTGCTCCCGACTCCTGAGGCAAAAATTGAATATGTTAGCAAGATTTTTTGTAACGTTTTGTCTTTTTTCAGTTTCAATGTACTTGTAAACTCTCAAACTATATATGAAACTGAATCAGACTTAAACAATTACTCATTGTCCACTTCTGACTTTTTGCGTGTGTTAGTTGATATACACTATTTGTGTATTCAACGAAATTGCATGTGGAAGCTGAGTTACCTATCTTGTGATTGGTGTAAATGCTTGCAGATTGATTGGGTGCTAGATTCTAGCATCCTAGAACCATTTTACTTGTGTTTAATTGAGAATATTTCCCAGCTTTTGTTGAGGGGGAATTTATTTGAAACCAATCTATGCTAGGACTAAGTTGGTTAAATTCTGAGTTAGATTGCTAGACTAGTTCTGATACTTAGAATTTCTTGTAAACTCTAAAATTTTTCCTTCTTAGATTCAACAATTGATAGTAGGCTTTTATCGCACCAAAAGGGGGAAATTGTTGGGAATTATTCTAGAATTTTTCCTAGATTTATGTTGTAAATCTCCCTTTAATATCAAATTGTAAAGGTTTTGTTGAATCAAATTCTTAGTTAGTTTGGTCGATCATTGCTGAAATCTAGATAGTCTAGAACCTCTTTATAATGTCCTTTTTAGGAAATATTTCAAGTTATAATATATTAGAAGTACTTGCGGAAGATTGCTGAGGGATTCAGCAATTGAAACAAAGACTTCGGAAATTCTGGATGCTAGGAACGTTCTCAGCAATCAAGAAGATTTCTAGAGACGTCAGCAGACAGAGATGACTGCTTAGGGGTAGTTGTCAAGTGCTAATAAGAATTGACTGCTAAGGAGATAATAGTCATATGCTGAGAAGAAATGACTTCTAGGAGTACTTACTCAGCTGTCGGAAGAAAAGAGATAGCAGAATGCTGAAGGAGTCAGCATTCGCTAATACTCAGGAGATTGCTAAAAGTAATAGCAATAAGGAATCAAGACCCAAGTGCTGAATACGCAACTGTTGAGGAGTTAACACTTGGATACAAAGTAGACTGCTAGAAGAGCTCAGCAGTCAAAAGGTCGAAGTACTTAGCAGATTGTTCCCAGCATTTTTCGAGAGAATGCTAGCCAGGAAATATCCGGCAACTCTTGATAAGACTACCGTTCTGACAGAAGGTACAACCAAGGACGAATAGCCTTCCCGAAGTAGGTAAAAAGGCACTGTACCACGCCGGAAAGGACGAAAAAGCAAGTAGCTCTTTTAGACAAAGGAGACGTTCTATCTAACGGGTCTGGATATTCAAAGTTTGAATCACCATATATAAAAGAGAAGTCCAAACAGGAGAGAGCCCCCCACGACTACGACTACTACTGCTCATACAACTCATGAAAGACAAGTATTGTGAGAAAGCGAACAAAAAGCAAAAAGAGTAGTCGGTTGAGAGCACATAAAAGAGACAAGAAGATTCTCAAAGCTCTCAACAGCAAGTGTCAAACATTAAATATTTGACTCTGCATTCAAGAGGATTCCTTAACTTTATTCAAGGATCAATCATTGGGATAACTTCCATCCTAGGAAGCCTTCAACAGTCACATCTCTGAAAAGAGATTGTCTACGACGGGTTGTTGCCAAAACCCCTAGGAGAGTTCAGGAAGGAACTATAAAGCTTCCAGTGCAGCAAGGTTAAGTCTTACGAAGGTGCGCCCTTGACTTAGCCGCAGCTGCCGAAAGATAGAAGTAACAGAGTATAGCTTTGTAGTGGCTGGCTCGAAAGCTCACCACCTGCTACAAGTGAACATCGATTCCTTGTACTTTGTTATATCTTTTTAGTGAAATTCTTAGTGTTCGACTGAGGAGATGACGTGGATCTTAAGGATCGAACCACTATAAATCTTGTGTTCTTTTGTTACTATTTTATTGTTTCAGCATGTTGATTTAAAACCTAGAAACCTCAAGTTGCTAGAGTATCTCTGAAACAACCTTAAACTCAAACTTCGAGCTAAATATTTGTGAAAGAAACTAAGTGCAAGATACTTGAACATTCCGTTGCATTTGTTAAGTAGTTTTAGCTACATAACATGTTGGTCCTTAAATATCAGAGTCGTCGTGATTACAATTTAACAAGAAATGCAGCGGAATAAATATACGTCACTTACACTTATCGTTGTTTATAATATGTTTCTTAGCTCAAGTTATGATTTAAGTCAGTTTTCAGATATACGCTAGCAACTCTGTTGCTAGGTTTCAAATCAACTTTAAACAGTGAGTAATAAGACAGTAAATGGACACATAATTTTATAGTGGTTCGATCCAAATAGATCTACGTCCACTCCTTAGCTAGTATGCTAAGTATTTCACTAGAAAAGTATACAACAGTACAAGGATTTGCCAACACTTGCGGTAGGCGGTGAACTTACGAACCGGCCACATCACAGCTATCCTCCGTCACTTTGCACTTTTCCGATCACAGCTTCGGCCAAGTCAAGGGCACACCTTCGTAAAACTCATCCTTCGCTGTTGAGGCTATTATAGTTTGCCCCTGAACTCAATAAATATGCGGCTACGGCCCGTCAGAGTCAATCCTTTTCAAGAGTGACTGTTGGATCTTCCTAGGAAGGAAGTCATCCCAATGATTGAAGATTCTTAACAGAAGTTCAAGAATCTTCAAGGATAAGTGTCAGATATTCAATGAAAAGACACTCTAGGTTGTTGAGGGCTTTGAATGCACTTTTATCACGAGCTCTCAACTGACTACTTTTCACTTGTTCGCTTTGTCAAGGGAATCTCACACTTGTGTAGTTTGCGAATGTCGGTTGTGATTGAAGCAGTAGTTGTCTTCACTTTCGGACCTGCCTTTTATAGATGGAGATTCAAACTTTGAATCTCCATATACGTTAGACTCAACGGCTCCTTGATCCGAGAGTGTTTGGTCTGTGACAGTCGCTTTTCTTTTTGACTTGTACTTTCCTAACTACTTAGGGAAAGTCTCGTCCTTTGTGTGAGATTTTTGTCAGAACGGCAGTGAGACTTCAGCATCCTGTATATTGCTCTGCTAGGATCCTTAGTTTAGCAGCTGAAGACTCATGTTGATCCCCAACTCTTTTATCCTTTGCTTGCTCGTTTCTCTAGAAGTTTGCACGGTTGTAGATGAATGCTATTATCTTAGCATTCTGCTGTTCAATGTCTTTTAGCAGACATCATCTTGTCCGTGACTGCTAGGAATTCTTCAAGTACCCTAGTCTATTACAACTCAATATAAAACCTATACAGGACTTTACAGAGTATGCTAGACTATTTAGATTTTAGCAAATGATCGACCAACTACTAAGGTTTGATCCATCAAAACCTTTTACAAATAAATCCTAAGGGAGATTTTAGGAATAATTTCCCAACAATTTCCCCCTTTTTGGTGCGATCAAAGCTTACTATCATTTGCTGACCATAAGTGGAAGAATGTCTGTGTTTTAAAAAACTATGCTATCCTATCAATCTAACACAGAGTTTTTCCAACTAGGTTCAAGCAAAAAAGTTTAATAAAATTCCCCCTCAACAAGTGCTGGGAAATATTTCTCGATTAAGCATAAATGAATGCTGCACAAAGGTAATATGCTAGAAATTCTAGCATCCATAAAATTAGCAGACATTCACCAACCAAAACATAGTCTCCATATCTACATGCAAATTTGTTGAATACACCAGGAGTGTAGATCAACTAGAACACACCAAAAAAAATCAGAGGTGGACAAAGAGAATTTGTCTAAGTCTGATCCAATTTTATAGATGATAAAGCAGTTCAAGTACAAATTGGACTCAGAAAGTACGACAAATATAAAAATTTGACCTTATCGTAGTGCTGGGTTGTCGGCTTGCTTGTCCTTCTCGCTGTCTGCTGGATTCGATGAGTTGGTCTTCTGGATATCAGCAAGTCTCTCCATGGTGAACTTCATGAAATTCTCAAGAAGATTGGCTCCTGTTTCTCTCTCCGCAGCCTCACGTTCCAGTCATTTGGCTAGCTTCTTCTGCTCCATTGCAATCTTCTGCATTTGAAGTTCTTGTTCTTTCTTTCTCAGCTCATCTTTGGCTGCTTCCTCCTTTTGCCTTATCTCCTCCTTAGCTGCAGCTAGCTCCTCATCTTCCTTTCTTCTTCGTTCTTGGTCAACCTTTCTTCTTTCTTCCCCCTCTTTGATTGCAGCCAAAAAGTTGGTACCACAAGCCACCACGGTCTCCATTAAGGTTGTCTTGGTATCGGCTAGTTCCTTTTGAACGACCTCCAGCCCTGTCCTATTCTCAGAGACAGCCAATTTGTTTTCAGCAACCTCCAATCGTACAAAGGATACATCTTCCCGTACCTCATCAATTTCTCTTCTCAAGTGGTTGGTTGCTTCTGCCACCTTCTCATCAATGGTTACATGCAAATAAGAGGTAAAGGCTCCAGCCATATCGGCATTCATTGGAAAAGGCATCTGCAGAGAGGTTATTGGTATAGCATTGAAGGATGTGGTTGTAATGAGTTCTTTGCTCAATGGAATTGGTGTTTGCAGAACTTGAGTCGCTACCGCATCAACCTTTGCCTGATAAAATGCTTCTTCATTTACTATCCGATGCGCGGCCTCCTGAATTTGTGCATTCTCTTGAGCAATTCGGGTCTCTGCTTCCTGAGCATCCTTAACAATTTTCTGAATATCAACATCCAGGGATTTGGCTAACTGCATGTCTTTGTAATCAATCTCGAGAGCTGCACGTTCAGTAGCCTTTGCTGCTATTCGAGCCTTGAGTGTCTCTGCTTGCTGGACTTCATATTCCAATTGGCGTTTCCTGTAATCTACAACAGCTCTTGCCTGACGTTTGGACAGCTCAACTCTGGCATCAGAGTACCCATCAGGTGCAAAAGTGAACTTGGGTAAACTTGCAGTCTGTGTTAGAGACCGGTGTTCTCGGATGGCTTGAAGTCTGCACATCACTTGTTTATCCGAGAACTGTTTCATTCCTGGGACTTGATCAATCCAGTCGAAACACCATCATTCCTCCCGTCTCCAGAAGTTTAGTCCCTTTGCTGCTATAATTAACATCCTTTCTTCGAAGCAGAGTTGATACATGATATAATCAAACTTCTTCCAGCGGCGAAATTCCTCTGCTATCAAACGTCCTTCTGGGATTGATTCATCCAACTCAGTGTGGAATAAATCTTCAATGGCTCTTTCTATTTTGGATTGAACAAACAATTCTATTTCCTCGACCATAGGTGTCAGATCAGAATTGGGCAATTCCTCAGGGATAGACCTTTGCACACCACTGACCAAATCTTCGTAGCTGATAACGAGGTCCTGGTAATCCATTGAGAGGCACTCGAAGAGTAGTATCCGATCCAGATGGTACTTTCCTCAGGTTTTTGGCATTGAATATCTCTTCAGACTCACCATCAGAATCAGATTCTGAAATGCAGGAGGACTCAGGTTCAATGCAGGGAGAATCATGCCCTCCAACGAATGGTGGTTCTTGGAGTGTTTCAATATCTGGTTGCTCCTCTATCGGATTATTACTTGAGATGACTGTAGCAGATTGATCATCAAAATGTGTTTCCTCCGGATGGTCTGCTATCATGCTCCGTTCTGGGTTTTCTACAGTTGTATCTGGATTGATGATTGAGACAACTTGTTCTTCAGTACTTTGAGCTCCACTCGATCTTGCTCCATCTTCTATGCGCTTTGATGGAATGAAATTGTCAAGTTCTCCCGCAGGATGGCTGGATTGATTGAAATGTGGATAGTGAGTTTCATCAAAGGCTCCTGACTCCAGCAGTCTTGTAAACTCTTCATCAGATATTTCTTCTTCATCAGCAACTATCTTCTTATCAAATGAGGGATTGTCCTCTTCTGATTGAGCTTTCATCTTCCCTTTCTTCGCAGCTTCCTCTGCTAATGGATGAAGTTCAGTAGCAGGATCTTCATTTGCATTCTTCAAAGTCATATCTGTTGAGGGCTCTGCTGTTTCCTTGTCCTCTGCTGGAATTGTATCTCTATCTGCAGTATTCTCTACTGCCTTTGATTGCTCCACTTGTTCTGCTGAACTCTTATCCACTCTACTAATCTCTTCTGCTCCGCTAGCTTCGACTGCTCTGCTAGCCTCATCTTCTCTGCTATCTTTCTCTGCTATGCTAGCATCATTCATAGGCTTTTTAGTAACGTTTACTTCTTCAGCAGAATCATTCGAAGATTTTCTAGACTTCTTTTTACTCATCCGTTTTTCATGGGCTTGCCTTACTTACTCAAACTCCTGATCACGAGCATCAAATATCATTTGCTCTCTCATCTTCTTGAACTGTTTCTTTTCAAGCTCTTTTTGCTGAGCATTTCTCTTTCTCTTGGTTGTTCTGATTCCTTGCAAACGCTCCTTTAAGCATCTGGAGGATAATGGAGTATGGTCATCATCTTTATTCTTCTTCACTGCTCTATCTTCAGCAGACTTCTTTCCCTTCTCAGCAGCTTCGGATTCCTCCTTATCCGATGCTAGGACTAATTTCCTCCTTGTCTTCTTTCTTGCTTTCTTCTCAGGAGAAGTGATATTTGACCTCTTCTTTGTTGGAATTTCTAGAGCAGTAGCCCCAATAACTAATGGAAGTTGTTAGGCTTCTTTTTCGGTCATGATTTCATTAATCTGCTCCACAGGAAGGTTTCCTAACTTCTCGATTTCTTCAAGGTTTGTAAAACAATGCTCTGTTTCAGCATTCGTTCTTAGCAATGCTATTTCTTCTTCTGTCATCGGAATGGAGGGTTGGAGTATCTGAACTGCTAGACTCACTTCATCAGGTTCCTCGGGAGAGGTTGGCTTGTCCTTGTCCACATTGGATTTCCCTTTCAACTTTCGAGGATTTCTAGCATTGACCGACTTAGGCTCTTTCCTTGTTACCGGCATGTAGTCAGTCGACAGGGCACTGACAGCTCGATCAACTCCTTTGTTAGTGAGCAGCATCTCCAAATACTTACTAATCTTCAACCCAAAGTTCACATTCGAAGAGAATGTTCCATCTACCTCCATATGAGCATTCTTCCTTGCATGCTCTGCCCACCGCTCAAATATGAATTCAGCCCAGTTTCCTTTAATATTGTCGTTCAATGCCATCATCACGGCATATTTCTTAACAGAAAGCTCCGAATAAGAACCAGCATCGCACTGGACCATCTTTATCACTATCTATGCAAGCAGTTTGTACTCCTCTAACAATGTGTTGATAGGAGTAGCAACCTTAAACATACTTGCTTCCTCTTTCTCTCCTGACTTCTTCCAACGTTTCCACCGCCTTTCCATTTCAGCAAACATCATTTACCTTGTATTGAGAAATCTTGGCTCAATAATTTCTAAGTCCAAAAGTTCTGGACAGCAATTCAGCTACTTCTACAATGTTTCCATACACACTCGTTTTAAATGACTTCTGATCCTCACTCATAACAGCTCTAGCATAAAATTCAGAAACCATTTGCCGATGAAATTGATCAGGTTCAGCGGAGAGGTATTTTACCAGTAACTCGGAATCAAGAAGATCCAATATCCATTTGGGAAAGTGCTTGATGGCGAGAGGCATGTACAGGATTCTGTCCTTCATGATCTGTGCCACTCATCTCTGCTCTGCCGAGTGCCCGAACAATTTCTTCTGTCTAGCCAGAGTCACTAGTTTACCGTAGGGAATAGACTCATCAATATCTTCCTTCTTCACAATCCCAGTAAAGTTGGGTGCATGTCGCACATGCAGGGGTGAACTCGCAATTGGTGGATAGGAAAATGCGGGTGGTTGAAAATGGAGTGTTTCTGGGTTTTCTGATGGCGATGATTCCGTGTTTAGAGAATGGCTTGACTCTTGATTTTGAGAAGTTGGAGAATTTTGATTCGAAGCCATGATTGGGAATTTTAGTGAGGGTGAAGGGTTTTGAGAGGGTTTTGCAAATAAGAGGGATGACAGCTATTTCGAAAGGTTAGGGATTTGAAATTTTGAGAAGTGCGGGTCAAGATATAAGAGACAAAAAAAATGAAAGATCGGATGGATGGGGTTCAATCTTCCTTAAATATGATCGACGACCGAACGGAATTTTTGTGTCGTGTGGCAGTCCACCCTCGCACTTTTTGATCATCAAAATGACGTGTCACGTCCTGATTCGTTGCATCCAACTGAGCACATTAAATGCTCTTCCTTTGTCTCAGGCCTCAATTGTGAATAGGTTAAAATCTCCTTTGGCCCAAATACACATACAATACTTTCTCCACTGGCCCTAGTATAAATACTTTCTCTGCTGGCCCAAGTATAAAAAAATTTTGACGCAGGGCCAAAGTTCTCTGATTAATTTTCCATGATATTCCCTTCCTTGAAGAATCGTACGGCAACTAATATTTGGCTTCTTCTAACTGGATATAACTGTCTGTAATCGTCATCAAGCATTAAATGTATATGCTCCGATTAATACACTTATACTCCCCCCTTCGAATGTATTGAGACAGATATGTAATTGTCACAACATATTCGAAACACCAAAATAGTGTGATCTCCGCAGATCATAAAATCAACTAAAGGTATAGATAATCCCAAATAAGTGAGAAGATATGAAAATCTGCGTTAGGTTGTAGCAGTTTACTTCACCATAGAGAAGTCATTATGACCCTCGAGCCATGCGTAGATCTAACCGCTTCGTTTCCTGGTGACGGTTAGATATTCAAGGCGTAGTTCATAAATTGTGATCCCTTTTTCTTTCTATAAAAGGGTTACTTGTGATTATCTTTAATATCACAACCCTTCTTCTATACTTTTCTCTCCAAAAAAAAAACTTCCTTCTTTCCGACATTTCCCATGGAGTCTCCGAGTGACATGCTCGAAGTTACCCGGAATCAAATCCTAGATGAAGTCGCCCTTCGTGCTTTTTACCATGACATGCCTTCCGAGGCAGACTTGGTGATGACAAAGATCACCAACGCCGGTTTAAAGCAGTTTGTAACTACCACCCCTAAACACTATCACGGGGATCTCCTCCGGACGTTCATCAAGGATTGCATGGCAGAAAGAGATGCAATCTATGGGTCTTTCAGAGGAAGGATGGTGCGATGGTCTGTGAAGTCCTTTGCGAGGGACTTCGGACTTCCAAGGGGTTGCTTTCCTGTCCTTACTTACAAGGATGGGGCAGTGGCTCCAGAGTGGACAGCTTGGAGAAAGTGGCGCCTTCCTGCAGTGTCTCGCTTCTCTCCAACTCCTGCGGTTATAGATCTTCAGTCTCCATACAGAGACCTTTTTCATGTTGCAAATCACATGATACTGGGTGAAGATCCGAACGATTTCCTTCTATCTAAGGAAATCTGGCAAGTCATGCTTGCCATGGATGACGAGCAAGATGAGGCCGACTGGGCGGGTCTAATCTTCGAGTCTATCCTAGACTGTGTTCGAATCTACCCTTCAATTCCTCTGATCAATGGCATGCAGCTCAGCTGGCTGCTGGAGCAGTCATTCCCTGAGTTGGCAGAAGGATCGTCCACCCTCCGCAGCAACGACTTTTACCCTTCTCGCTCATCTGCAAATTAAAATGTACCTTCTGTAGTTTTTGATGTTTTTGTTGATGTTGGTGTGTACCACCATTCTCCTTACTCTAATCTTCTCCTCCTCTCTCCCCTCTGTATCTGGTGCAAGATGAATAGTTCTTCCTTCTTTTAGAGTAATGAAATTTATGCTTGATTATCCCTTTGTCTGAAGAAATTAACCAACTCCTCTGCTGAGGCAAATTAATACTTTGCTGGAAATAATTGATAACTTTGCTGGAAAAAGACGAGTTAAGTATTCTGCTGAGAAGGATGAGGTGGACACTCTGCTGAGAGTATAAGAATACTCTGCTGAATCGTTCTTCAGTAGTGATAGGACGTCAAACGTGATTTACGCACGTATTCTTTCAATAAGTTAATTCAGCAGATTAAGCAACATATTCAGCAGATTAAGCAACATATTCAGCAGATCAATCCCAGACTTCTTAGCATCTGCATATATCGAATACTAAGTCTTCAAGAAATCCAGAAAGAATGAAAACAAGATTTCATCCATCCAAGGTCTCGTCTAACTCCATAAGACCCAATTTAATACATAACTCCTTAAACCTTGACTCTGGGAGGGGTTTTGTAAAGATATCCGCGATTTGATCTTCAGTGCATATATACTTGACATCAATGTCCTTCTTCTCCTGATGATCTCGAATAAAGTGGTGACGAATATCGATGTGCTTTGTTCTGGAGTGATGAACAGGATTCTTTGTAATGCACATGGCACTTTTGTTGTCGCAGTATATTGGCACACATTCAGGAGCAATTTCATAATCTTGCAATTGTTGTCTTTTCCAGAGAATCTGTGAACAACAACTAGCAGCCGCCACATACTCTGCTTCTGTGGTTGAAGTGGCAACAGAGTGCTGCTTCTTGCTAAACCAGCTTATGAGCTTGTGTCCTAGAAATTGACACGTGCCACTGGTGCTCTTCCGGTCAATCTTGCATCCTCCGAAGTCCGAATCCGAGTATCCACTTAATGAAAGACTATCGGCTCTTGGATACCAGATTCCTAGTCCCTCCGTGCACTTCAAATAACGAACAATCCTTTTAGCAGTATCAAAGTGTGTCTTCTTAGGATTGGCTTGATACCTTGCGCATAAGCCAACAGCATAGGAGATATCAGGTCTGCTAGCAGTGAGGTATAGCAGTGACCCTATGATCCCTCGATACATAGTAGGATTCATGTCTTCTCCTTCTTTCTCAAGAGCAGCAATGCAGGTTGTGCTAATAGGAATTCGTAGGCTCTTAGTCTTCTCTGGACAATACTTTGCAATAAGATCACGAGTATACTTCTTCTGGTGAATGAAAATTCCCTCTCTGGACTGTTGAACTTGCAATCCAAGGAAATAAGACATTTTTCCCATCATGCTCATCTGAAAGTTGCTAGTCATAAGATCGGAGAACCTATCACATAGATCTTGGTTCTTTGACCCGAAAATTATATCATCAACATATATCTGAACTAGCAGAATAATGTCTCCATCCTTAATACGAAAGAGAGTTTGATCTATCCTCCCTTTCTAAAATCCATTAGACAGCAAGAACTTAGATAAAGTTCCATACCAGGCTCTTGGTGCTTGCTTCAGACCATACAATGCCTTCTTGAGCCTGTAAACTTGATTGCCTTGCTCAAACCCCGGAGGTTGCTCGACATAGACTTCCTCCTTGAGCTCGCCATTAAGGAAGGCACTTTTCACGTCCATCTGCATCACATCAAACTCATGATATGCAGCATATGCCAGAAATAGACGAATCGCCTCTAGTCTTGCTACTGGGGCAAAGGTTTCATCATAATCTATGCCCTCACATTGTCTATATCTTTTGGCCACAAGTCGTGCCTTATTTCTTATTACAGAGCCTGATTCATCCTTTTTCTTTTTGAATACCCACTTAGTGCCTATGACACTCTGGTGCTCTGGTCTGTCTACTAATTCCCACATATTGTTTCGTGTGAACTCCGCAAGCTCCTCTTGCATGGCATTCACCCAATCCGCATCTAGCAGTGCTTCTTCAACTTTCTTGGGTTCCTCATTAGATATGTAGCAAGCCATCATGGCATTGGCATTCCCTTGCCTTGTTAATAATGGATCATTAACATTTCCAAGAATTCCTTCTGGGGGATGAGCACGAAGCCACGCAGGCCTGATTTGTGCTGGATTTCCATCTGGTACTCCTTCTTGATTGGCAATCATCTCTTCTGGATTCTCAGCTTCTATATCATTTCCATCTTCATTTTCTTGATGTTCTGCTCCTGGAACATCGACAACTCGCTCCTCGTCACCATCTGCTAGATCTTTAGGAACATCTTCAACGGGTATGACAACAACTGGATTATCCGCTGCAGGTTCTTCCGCAACACCTTTGCCAAGGTCTTCATCGGTTCCCTCATCGTCTTCATCATCAAGAGGTCTCGCAACATCCAAGTTATTATTCAGTTGAATAGGAAATGTGGCCTCAGCATGATCATTAGCATCATTGGCCTGGTCAGCAGTCTGATCTCCTGCTGGGTGCTTCTTTGTTGGATTAGAATCATTCATCGACCTAGTCGGATCAATACTCATATTCTCGAAAGAATTCGCAATTGATTGATCATTGACATCATTGGTCTCATGATTGTTATCCTTTTGATCCTTTGTAATCCTGCGCACTAGAGTAGACTCATCAAAAATAACATTGCATGTTATTTCCACAATATGAGTTGTCTTATTTAACACTCTATAACCTTTGCGTGAAGGGTGTCCATATCCTAGGAACACGCCCTCATCAGATTTAGGCGAGAAGGTGTTAAGCTTCGACTTCCCATTGTTATGGATATAACATGTTGAACCGAAAACACGAAGATGAGTGATTGAAGGCTTACGACCATTGTACATTTCATAAGGAGTTTTGTTAAATCTGCCATTAATCGCGCTCCTGTTCTGAGTGTAACATGCAGTCATAACCGCCTCTCCCCAATATTTTCCACTTAATCCAGAGTCTGCTAGCATGGATCGAACAGCTTCCTTCAACGTTCTGTTCCTTCGTTCTACTAACCCATTCTGCTGAGGAGTCCTGGCAGTGGACTTTTCATGATTGATACCAGCTTCTGCGCAAAAGTCCATCAAGATTCCATTGCAGAACTCCGTTCCATTATCTGATTTGATTCTTTTCACAGTAACCTCATTGCTATTTTGTTCTCTCAGTATCAGCTCAGGGAGTAGAATCTTTACTTCGTCTTTGGTTCTCAGCAAACAAACCCATGTATACCTGGAAAAATCATCAACAACCACAAGTGTATAAACTTTCTTACCCACAGTTGCTGGAGTAACAGGGCCAAATAGATCCATGTGAAAGAGTTCAAGGATCCTCTCTGAAGTAGCCTTTTCTGGATTGGTTTTGAAGGATGTCTTTGTCTGTTTGCCTTGTTGGCATGCTTTGCACACACCTTCCTTTCGGAAAGTCTCCACAGGCAGTCCCTCCACCAGCTTATGTTTGGCTAGAAAGTTGATTGTCTTGAAGTTCAGGTGGTTCAATCTCTTATGCCACAGCCAATTGGTTTCCTCTTTGTTGAAGGCTACGAAGCATGAGTCCTGTTGACCACTCTGCCAATCGACTACGTATAGGCCACCTTTGCGGACGCCTCTTAGCTTCACTTCTCCTGTAACCTTATCAACAATATCACAACCAGTGTTAATGAAATAAACATTGTACGCATTTTCACATAGTTGGCTGATGCTCATCAAGTTGTGCTTGAGATTTGAAACAAGTGCGGCATTAACAATTTGTATTCCATCTTGTTCTACACATCCTCTGCCAATTACTCTTCATTTGCTGTTATCACCAAAGATGACTGATGGTCCATAAACACTTTGAATTTCTGAAAATAGATCTGCCCTTCCAGTCATATGACCTGAACAGCCACTGTCAAGGATCCACTCATCTGGCAATCTTGATGCCTTGGTTCTCGGACCCTGTTTCTGCAAGAGTTAAGAAATTGATTTAGGTACCCCGCTTAGTATCGGGTCCTGCAGGATTAACGATTGGCATTGTTCCTTTTGGAACCCACATTCGAGTGATTTTCAAAATTTTCTTCTTGACATCACTCTTTACGCCTTTCTCAACTTAGGATAAGTAAATCTTGCATGCATGGCTTTAGGATGAGGTGTAGTAGTGTGTTGAGCCTTCATTGTCCTTTTGAAAAAATTTTGTTTGGACTCAGGCCTCACATAGGTGATCCGCCTATGTGGTGTGTATGAATCATATGATGGTTTTACAGCATTGTAATGAACATGTTTGCTTTTATGAACTGAGGAATTTGTTGTCCTAGCAGTGGATGCATGCTGCTTGGCGTTTCCTCTAGACTCTGCTAACCACGGTTGCCTAGCGGACACTTCAGCATTCTGCTGAGGTTTAGCATACCTCTGCTGAGGTTTATCGGGTTCATTCTGCTTTTTGCCTTTAGTCTGCTCAGCAGTGGGAATTTCAGCAGATGACTCTTCTTTCACCTTCTCTCCAAGAACGAATTTTCCAGCAGAGACAAACTGAATAGTTCTCTGCTTAGAAGATTCGCCTCTATTATTATTATCAAATCCAACACCAGCTCTATCAGTGTGGTGCCTTTGCTGACTAATTGCAGCATTCAGAACGGCTCTACTAGTGGCGTATGTGCATATGCAATTTTCTTTTGATTTATTTTTCAAAGCTACATTCTCCTTTTCAAGCATTTTGAAATTTTCAGAAAGTTTGGAGAATTCGGCCTTCATTTTTGAGAATTCCTCTCCTTCAGACCTTAGTCTTTCGACTTCCTCGGTCAAACTTGAAACTTTCAACTTTAGTGAGGTGTTTTCAGCAACAATAGCATTTTTGATTTCATACATTTTTTAGAATTCAACAGAAAGTTTTGTAAGGTATTCATCTTCAAAATCTGAAGAAGTGAATTCCTCTGACTGATGCATGACATGTGGAAATGTAACATGTGTGAGAGTTACCTCTTCTGTGTCAATTTCCAAGGTAGGGTCTGCTGAACAGTCACCATCAGCATCGGCAAATTGATCGTCAACAATATCGGCCATCAGTACTAGCATTGCCTCTTCATTGTCATCGTCGGTTGAATAATACTCTTCCTCCTCATTATCAGGAATGTTAGGAACCTCGGTTCTGGTTAGCAATGCTTTGGTCACTGCCCTGACTGCCCTTCTTTCAAATCTTTGCTTGAGGCGGTCCCTTTCCTCTTGGCTTACTCTAGGACACTTATGCTTTAGATGATCTGGGGAGTTGCATTCGAAGCATGTCCTTTGCTTTCTTTGAGTTGATCGAGTAGATGGTGAGGATTTTGCATCCTTGTCTTCTTTTTCAGCCTTTGCTTCTTTTATGAGTTTCTGAAGCTTCCTCATCTGCTCTTCTAATTCACTGATCTTGAGATCTTCCTTCTGTGAGTTTGAGGATGTTGCATCCTCCTTTGCTGATGATGTTAAGGTGGATATCTCTCTGTTGAATGGTTTCTTTGGTTTGAACTTCCCATTGTCTTTCTTGACAAAGTACGCCAGATCCTCAGAGTTCACAGCTTTGTTTGACGAGGTTTGAGCCACGACAGCTTCGTTCTTCTTTGATTGCTGTATGATAAACTCATGAGCTCTAAGTTGAGCAAATACCTCAGATGTAGACATTGTACTGAGATCCTTCTCGCTCAGACTTGTCATCTTCACGAACCAGTCGCTTCTAGGATAGAGCTTTGAAATGATCTTGTGATTCATCTCTTCATTCTCATATTTCTTTCCTAGGTTGTTCAGCTCCTGAGATGCGTTGCAAACGTATTCCCACATCTCCTTAGCAGTGTCAAACTCGAGAGCTTTGCCTGCCATTAGCTTAGGCAGTGAATCATAGATTAGTTTCTTTGCTAAGTGCTCCAGCTGTGCTCTCTTTTTGTCCTCGGTAGAATATTCTTCAAACGGTTTAGGAATCATTTGAGGTCTTGGTTCATCTTCATCCACAGCTTGTCCTACAAAAGTGTTAGTTTTCATAATAACAATTGGACCTCTTTCCAAGACATCTACCATTTCGGGGTGCATGCTTTGAAGCTGAATGAGTGCAAGCTTCTTTCATGACTTGAAGTTTTCTTTGCTGTACTTTCCAAGAGAGTGATTCAACATCTTGTCTATTTCTTTAGCGATTTCCTCAGCTACGACACAGAGAACAAGGATAACAGTGCAAGGAAAAGATAGATCAGGTCTTAAAGCGACTCAAAAGCAGTCGGTTTTTCAACCTCCTGCTCTGATACCACTTGTTGGTCCTTAAATATTAGAGTCGTCGTGATTACAATTTAACACGAAATGCAGCGGAATAAATATACGTCACTTACACTTATCGTTGTTTATAATATGTTTCTTAGCTCAAGTTATGATTTAAGTCAGTTTTCAGATATACGCTAGCAACTCTGTTGCTAGGTTTCAAATCAACTTTAAACAGTGAGTAATAAAATAGTAAATGGACACAGAATTTTATAGTGGTTCGATCCAAATAGATCTACGTCCACTCCTTAGCTAGTATGCTAAGTATTTCACTAGAAAAGTATACAACAGTACAAGGATTCGCCAACACTTGCGGTAGGCGGTGAACTTTCGAACCGGCCACAGCACAGCTATCCTCCGTCACTTTGCACTTTTCCGATCACAGCTCCGGCCAAGTCAAGGGCACACCTTCGTAAAACTCGTCCTTCACTGTTGAGGCTTTTATAGTTTGCCCCTGAACTCAATAAATATGCGGCTACGGCCCGTCAGAGTCAATCCTTTTCAAGAGTGACTCTTGGATCTCCCTAGGAAGGAAGTTATCCTAATGATTGAAGATTCTTAACAGAAGTTCAAGAATCTTCAAGGATAAGTTTCAGATATTCAATGAAAAGACACTCTAGGTTGTTGAGGGCTTTGAATGCACTTTTATCACGAGCTCTCAACTGACTACTTTTCACTTGTTCGCTTTGTCAAGGGAATCTCACACTTGTGTAGTTTGCGAATGTCGGTTGTGATTGATGCAGTAGTTGTCTTCACTTTCGGACCTGCCTTTTATAGATGGAGATTCAAACTTTGAATCTCCATATGCGTTAGACTCAACGGCTCCTTGATCCGAGAGTGTTTGGTCTGTTACAGTCGCATTTCCTTTTGACTTGTACTTTCCTAACTACTTAGGGAAAGTCTCGTCCTTTGTGTGAGCTTTTTGTCAGAACGGCAGTGAGACTTCAGCATCCTGTATATTGCTCTTCTAGGATCCTTTGTTTATCAGCTGAAGACTCATGTTGATCCCCAACTCTTTTATCCTTTGCTTGCTCGTTTCTCTAGCAGTTTGCTGGTTGTAGATGAATGCTAATATCTTAGCATTCTGCTGTTCAATGTCTTTTAGCAGACATCATCTTGTCCGTGACTGCTAGGAATTCTTCTAGTACCCTAGTCTATTACAACTCATTATAAAACCTATACAGGACTTTACAGAGTATGCTAGACTATTTATGTTTCAGCAAATGATCGACCAACTACTAAGGTTTGATCCATCAAAACATTTTACAAATAAATCTTAAGGGAGATTTTAGGAATAATTTCCCAACATAACATGACTCTAATCAAGGACCAACATTCATTTTTTCCAGTTTTTAGAGTTCTAAATTGTAATCATTATATAAGATCGATTGAGTTATAATAGAACTTATATTGAAGATTGAGCAATGGAGAATGCTCGAGAACTGACTATCATCACGCCCAGCCTTAACCAAAAACTGAGTTGGAGCATTCAGTTTTAGGTCTAACCATACTGACAATGAGAAGTCAGTATGAGGGCTTTCCCGAAGTGACTAAAGGGAAGTTAATTTAAGGGATTACTATACTGATTCGGGGAAATCAGTATGAGGGAGTTTCCCATACTGACTATGGAAAGTCAGTATGAGGATTTACCATAGTGATCGTGGGAAGTTAGTATGAGGGCTAAACTGTACTGACTCTTAGAAGTCAGTATAAGAAGCCTCAGTCAGACTCAGGCATTTGTAAAATGCCTAAGTCAGTACGAGGTTATCCAAACTGGGTTCCTCGGGATATAATGGAGTCTGTCGAAAAGTTAGTGTATCGTACACTGACAATGGGCAGAGCAGAAAGGAGACCTAAGGCATGGGCTATGATCACTGTAATTTCTACAGGTTAATTATAGAAATAGTGGCAAATAAATTTATGAACCCTAAGGTTATCGATCCAGAGGAATGAAGCAACGAAAGATCCTAAATACTAAATCAGGCGTTCTTAAAATACTGGTTAGGAAAAACAATTGAAAAGTTTTGGTTGTTTTGGAAATTGTAATACTTGAAAATTAAACAGGAAATTGAAAAGTTTTTGAAGTCAAATAAGAGAAGCACAGACTCCAGGGATATCTACCTATCAAGTATGACATGTATGAATGAATCGATTAATTCCCAATTTTAATTCCTCTTCGTAGTGAAACATCAGAAAAGTATTACGAACTTATTTGTTGGACAATTCGTAAAGTAGATTAATTAATTACCTATCTCCGCTCGGTATCACGATAAATTAACTAACTCCAAAGATCTACAGATTTATTCCTACAATTAATCTCCTTCAGTTACGACAAGAAATCAGATTATATTGTGAAAATCTCTTTCGATTGAAAACTATCACAGTTACGTCTCAAGTAATCAACTAGATAATCCTAAGATGTGGCCAACAAATCAAGATTATGAATAAGCATAGATTTCACAAACTACGAAGGGAAAGGGAAAATAATTCAATTAATCAAACATGTATACATTGATAGTTCGAAACCCTAGAATCTGAGAAAGGATTTAGTTACACATATTCAAGGTAATATTCATCATAGAAAAATACAACCTGAATTGCATAAGAACTGGAATCCGGAAATCTTCCCGCATGAACTTGTCTTCAAACATAAAACTCTAAAAACTTATTGGAATCTCTCAAAATCTGAAATCTAGAATAAAACGAGATTGGGAATGAGTGGGTGTTCTGAAAAATCGAATTTACAAAGTTATATATAGAGGTGGAGGTGTATCAAATCAAATCTAGGGCTAAAGATATGAAAAATCTCGAATTCAGCCAATTTCCCGTGCCAGGAGGTCCGCGTCGATCGACGAGGTATCCCTGTCGATCGACGTGGCCTTCAAATCGCCGTCGATAGATGCTGATTGGCGTCTGTCGACGCAGCATCTCGCCCCTTCTGCGCGGTCTCACGGTTTTGGCCATAACTTCCTCTCTCGAACTCCGATTGACCCGATTCCAGTTGCGTTGGAGAGCTAACTCAAAGCATCATCCATTGCCATGCACCAATAGCCCGAATTCCACTTGTGGAAAAACTCTTCACTGCTACTCTTACACATCACTGCTTTCGGAACGGTTTTCTCATGAGTTTAGGCCTAAAAATCTGCATAAACATCAAAACACACCTAAAACCACCTAATATTGACATCATGCATAAAATATATATATAAACTCAATAATTCTACATAAAATAGTATAAAAATAATAAAGATAAGTGAGTGAAATAACGAGCTTATCAAATCCCCCAAACTTGAACGTTTGATTGTCCTCAATCAATATGCAAGAAAGAAATCAAGAGATCAAGTGGTTAAAGTGCAATGCCTCACAAGATTCATCACAGTCAAGAACCAATAATCCACTACCCACAAGCAATTTGAAAGAGACAGAAAATTCATCAACCGTGGAAGAACTCACATGAAGTGTATCGCTCAACTCTCAAGTGTTTAAGGTAAAGATGGAAGCACTCAACAACATGTATGAAAAAATTTCTACCATAGGCTTGCAAATTTTCTAATATCTCCACTGCTAGAATGTGCACACAAGTCTAGAATCAAAAAGGACTTTCATTAGGTTGTAATGTAGGCTTTTTGTAAAAGGTAGGGAAATATGGCCAAGTGACTAAAATCAATCAAGTTGTACTTCCTCAATCAATCCAAACCACCTTCTATTCATCATCCACCTAATCTCCTCAAATATATCAACAAATACACAACCTCTCTTTTTTTTAGCTCATTTTGAATCTCTTATGCTCTTTTCGATAATTTTATATTCTTTTGTTTTCAGAGAGCTTATGAGAATTCTAATTATATCTAGAGCTTCTCAAACATACATCTTTTCACCACTAATTTATCATTTCTTATCACCAATTCACTAATCAATCCCCATACATACCACAACTCAAGACATGAGTGAGACAATACTTTTCTTAATCTCATAGACAAGGAAAGAAAAATTGTACAGGCTCAAAGTGGCTACCTAGGGAAAATTTTATTGTGAAGGGACAGTGTTTAGGATATTGGGTTATCAAAGATGGCCTAAGATCATTTTCTCAACTTGTGCACACTATGCAGTCTCAACACAAAAAATAAGCAAATTCTAGAGAAATCAAAACACACATGTGAATCTCACATCAAACGAAATAAAGGCTCAAATTCTCACACAAGGATTCAAAAATTTTCTTCCACAGTCAATTTCAAATCAGCTCATTCAGCATGCAAGTATAAGTGTCAAATCAGTCCTATCATGCGGTATTCTACATTCATAAGCATCTAACCGCAATCTCAATCAATTCAATACTCAGCCCTCAATCAATTCTAATCTCACAATCTCGTTCAGGTTATCTCAAAACTCTAAAAAAAAATTCCACAAAATAGCATAAAAATACGATAAATTAAAATTCAAGGTAAACATTTAAAGACGGAAAGCATAATAAATAAAAGATAGGACGTTCCATCTCTTGTCCACATCCCCCCAAACTTATTTCCAACTCGAAGAGTGGAATAAGTTTGAAAATCAGACAAGAGAGGGAACGATACCTGGTAGTTGATCTCAGACATCAACTTTTTTATCCCCTGGAGTCTTCAATCACCATCAGGGAGGTCGGGTCCAGGCAGATCCTTTCGCGACCTCCTTTCCATCTTTGTTCTTGATAACTTGCATTCCTCATTTCTTGGTGTCTTTCAATGTCCCCCCAATGGCGGACTTGTACTTCCTTAGGACTCGTAGTAATTTTTCCAACTTCCCAAACCTTAGGTGTGTCGGAAGCATCTTGAGTTCCAGAACCAGCGGATCAGAGTTAGATTGCAGCTTTCCCTAATTTGCATTAGCTGCCATGGGTGTTAGTGCCGCAATCCCTTTAGTACGTCGCGATGCTTCTGCTGACGAATGCTCCGAGTTTCGTGCGTCGATCGACGTGACAGTAGAGTCGATCGATGAGGATCCTAAGGCTGCATCGATCGACGAGGCTCCTTCGTCGATCGACGTGGGTGCTTTTCCGCATTTTCTTTTCTTTTTCTGGCTGCGTCGGCTTGACAACCGCTTCTGTTTGTTCTCTTTCTCCTGTGTTATTCCCTCAGGTGCATCCAGCTTCATCACCCGATCCACAAGCTCGTCGTCCGCTTTATCCAGATCTGAAGACAAAAACAAAGAGTGTAGTAAGCGGTTCTCCAGAAAGTCCGGATCAGCTTTAAGAGAAGGAAAGGGAGAGGAAATCACCGGATTTGAACATTTGATCATGTGGCATTCCTCCTGGTAGCTCCCTTCATTACGCTTCTGCACTGCTTTTTATATGGGGAAGGTGACCGACTCATCATTAACTCGGAACGTTAGTTTGCCATCTCGAATGTCGATCAATGCCCCTCCGGTTTTCAGGAATGGTCTTCCTAGGATCAGAGGAATGTTTCGATCCTCCTCCATATCAAGCACCACAAAGTCGGCTAGAATAATAAAATCTTTTACCTTCACCAACACGTCTTCCACGATGCCTTTCGGGTAAGTGACTGATCGATCGGCCATCTGAAGTGATATTGTTGTGGGCTTGATGCTTCCGATCTTCAACCGCTTGAAGATTGACAGCGGCATTAAGTTTATGGATGCGCCGGAATCGCAAAGGACCTTCCCAAAGGTCTCTCCTCCAATGAAGCAGGGGATCGTGAAGGATCCCGGGTCTTCTCTCTTCAGCGACATCTTCTTCTGAATGATCGCGCTGCATTCCTCGAACAAGTTGACCCTCTCGTGCTCCATGAAGGGTCTTTTCTGAGAGACCATGTCCTTCAGAAACTTGATGTACCCGGGCATCTCACGCAATGCTTCTACCAGCGGAATGTTGATTTGCACCTTCTTCATGTTCTCCAAGAAGCGTGCATACCTCTCGTTCATCTTTGCTTTAGCAAAACGCTGCGGGAACGGCAGGGGAGGCTTATACATAGGTAGCTCAACATGAGTGGACGTCGATCGACGTGAGGTCTCGTCGATCGACGTGGCCTTTGGATTGGCGTCGATCAACGGGGCTACGTCAGTGACAACTTCTTTTTCTTTCTCGGCTTCTCCTTCATCTCGGGTGTCTGTCCCTGCTTGCTTGGGCCCTTCGTAGGTTTTGCCCCCTCTCAGAGTTATGGCATTCACTTGGTTCCTCTGATTCTGATTCTTGGGGTTCATCTGAGTGTTGCTCGGAAGTTGCCCGGGTTCGTGCTGGGCTTCGAGGGCTTTGGTAATCTGAATGACCTGAGTCTCAATGATCTGTACGTGTTTCTCGACTCGGTCCACCTTGGTATCCACGGCTGCAATTTCTTGCTTCAACTTGGCTACAGTATCAGTAGAGCCTTCTATGAACTTGGCCAAAATATCCTCAAGATTTGGCTTCTTCTTCTCCACTATTGCTCCTTCTTGTACAGCAAATCCTGGTGGTGGTTGCTCTGCAGGTTGGGGGTTCGCGTAGGAAAATCCAGGATGGTTCCTCGCATTATTGTAGGTATAGGGCTGGTTATTCTGCTGATTGTGTTGCTGATATCCTCCACGGTAGTTGTCTTGATAATCGCCCCTTTGAATGAAATTTACAGTGGCAAAATCCCCCTCAGACAGAGCTTGCACTGGCTCTACTGCAGCAACTATTTTCTCTTGCTTCAGTGCAGCGAAGTCTTCTCTTAACTTTTTCAGCTCGGCTGCCAAATCAGGTTGTTCGGTAACTTTTTCCACCACTTTCTCCTTCTCGACCACCATCACAGGCCGAGTTCGGCTAGAGGACCACCGTTGAGTGTTGTTAGCCATCTTTTAGAAGAACTCCATGGCTTTCTTTCCACTTTTCATCATGATTGTGTCTCCCAGTGTGGTGTCCACCAATTTGGCTGTATTATCATTGAGCCCTTCATAGAATGCTTCTGCCTGCTCTCCTGGCGGAAAACCATGTCCAGGGCATGATCTCAGCAGCTCTTTGAATCGATCCCACGTCTCACTGAAGCTCTCGTCAGGCCTTTGAGCGAACCTGATGATTTCTTTCCTTCTCTGCCTGATGACATTCGGAGGGAAGAAGTTTTCCAGGAATTCATTCCTCAATTCAGTCCACGTGCCTATGCTTCCTTTGTCCAGTGCGGTGAACCATGACTGTGCCTTATCCCTCAGAGAGAATGCAAACAGACGCATTCGGATGGCACTCTTGCTGACTCCTCCAATCTTGACAGTGTTGCAGAGCATAAGGAACTTATCCAAATGCGCATAGGGGTCTTCGGTAGCCCTTCCTCCGAATTGATTTTGCTGCACCATCTGCACCAATCCGGTCTTCAGCTCAAAATTGTTGGCATTGATGCCAATCCTGAAGTCTGTCTCCCTGAACCGAGGTTTGCACCGGTTCTGCATGGCTTCCTCTTCTTCCTCATCGTCGGATTCCTCTGGAGGGTCTTGATTGTCGTCCTCTTCATTGCCAGGATTGTCATCAAACAACGAATTATGGCGAAGATCCCTTCCATTCGGATTGTTCCCCTCGAGGTCTCTTTCCAGATGGTATTGTTGGATTTGTGCCCTCATAGCTTGGACTTCTTGGAGAAGCACAGCCTGCTCCTCTGCAGTTAGCACTGGTGGAGGCGGTGGTACGTTATCTTCCATTGTTTGATTACTCGAGCCTTCCTGAGCACGCTTATTCTTTCGGATCTTTCTGCAAGTGGCTTCAATGTCCGGGTAGTAATATAACGGGTCCTTTCCTCTGGCTCTTGTACTCATGCACTACCTGTACAGCAAAGGAGGTAGTGAGGTAAAACTGGAAAATAGAAGAAACGAACTGAAATAAGAAAACTGAGCCTCTGAAACGACAAAGGCGTCGATCGACGAGACAAAGCGTCGATCGACGGAAAGAAAAATGACTTCGTCGATCGACGCTAACTAGCGTCGATCGGCAGGTAATAAGAAAATGCGAGAAAAATAATTTCAGAAAGTACGAAAATTACAGCCTAAATCAGTATTTCAATCACAGACTTAATAGTAAGATTAATTCTGTTCACTCCCCGGCAACGACGACAATTTGATCACTGTAATTTCTACAGGTTAATTATAGAAATAGTGGCAAATAAATTTATAAACCCTAAGGTTATCGATCCAGGGGAATGAAGCAACGAAAGATCCTAAATACTAAATCAGGCGTTCTTAAAATACTGGTTAGGAAAAACAATTGAAAAGTTTTGGTTGTTTTGGAAATTGTAATACTTGAAAATTAAACAGGAAATTGAAAAGTTTTTGAAGTCAAATAAGAGAAGCACAGACTCCAGGGATATCTACCTATCAAGTATGACCTGTATGAATGAATCGATTAATTCCCAATTTTAATTCCTCTTCGTAGTGAAACATCAGAAAAGTATTACGAACTTATTTGTTGGACAATTCGTAAAGTAGATTAATTAATTACCTATCTCCGCTCGATCTCAAGATAAATTAACTAACTCCAAAGATCTACAGATTTATTCCTACAATTAATCTCCTTCAGTTACGACAAGAAATCAGATTATATTGTGAAAATCTCTTTCGATTGAAATCTATCACAGTTACGTCTCAAGTAATCAACTAGATAATCCTAAGATGTGGCCAACAAATCAAGATTATGAATAAGCACAGATTTCACAAACTACGAAGGGAAAGGGAAAATAATTCAATTAATCAAACATGTATACATTGATAGTTCGAAACCCTAGAATCTGAGAAAGGATTTAGTTACACATATTCAAGGTAATATTCATCATAGAAAAATACAACCTGAATTGCATAAAAACTGGAATCCGGAAATCTTCCTGCATGAACTTGTCTTCAAACATAAAACTCTAAAAACTTATTGGAATCTCTCAAAATCTGAAATCTAGAATAAAACGTGATTGGGAATGAGTGGGTGTTCTGAAAAATCGAATTTACAAAGTTATATATAGAGGTGGAGGTGTATCAAATCAAATCTAGGGCTAAAGATATGAAAAATCTCGAATTCAGCCAATTTCCCGCGCCAGGAGGTCCGCGTCGATCGACGAGGCATCCCCGTCGATCGACATGGCCTTCAAATCGGCGTCGATAGATGCTGATTGGCGTCTGTCGACGCAGCATCTCGCCCCTTCTGCGCGGTCTCACGGTTTTGGCCATAACTTCCTCTCCCGAACTCCGATTGACCCGATTCCAGTTGCGTTGGAGAGCTAACTCAAAGAATCATCCATTTCCATGCACCAATAGCCCGAATTCCTCTTGTGGAAAAACTCTTCACTGCTACTCTTACACGTTACTGCTTTCGGAACGGTTTTCTCATGAGTTTAGGCCTAAAAACCTGCATAAACATCAAAACACACCTAAAACCACCTAATATTGACATCATGCATAAAATATATATATATAAACTCAATAATTCTACATAAAATAGTATAAAAATAATATAGATAAGTGAGTGAAATAACGGGCTTATCAGGCTACGATCGGACAATCCATGAGTCTAACGTCTGCATTTTTGTGTCTAACAGATAGAAATTCAAATTACCATAGACTCTCCTCTCTATATAAAGACCTGCCCTCTCAACCTTAATAGGTTACTTGAACTGAATTCAAAATCTACTAGTCTAAATAGACAAAGGGCATATTCAGGTAATCTCTCCCACAAAACTCTCTCAGAGTTTTTCCGTGTTGTAAACATGAGACTAAAGTCTCTAACTCAAGTTACCCACCATGCTATCTTCTCCTAGCACGAGGCCAAATCTTTAAGCTAAGGCTCGGTTTTGTCAATATATCTTTCTGAGATAAATTCATAGCAGTCAGATTCCTAGTCTGGGATTTTGACTATCACAGGCGTATGCCGATCACTTGAGTTCTGGGAAGAACCTTTAAATATCCAACCATTCTGGGAAGAATTAGTAAACATCCACTCACTATGAAGGAGGCTGTGGGGTGCGTCCCCACTTCAACCTGAAGACTGAGTTTACAAGGAGTTCCTAAGCGAGTGCCACAGCTTATCGGAGGACGGAGGTTCCACACATTGTGTATTGATCATAAGGAGGCTTGTATTCACTTAGTAAATTATCCAGACCTTGGGTCTGAAGAGTGGATGTCAGATATTGAAATTTGAACAAGTATAAATCTTTGTGTGCTGCTTTACTGCTTTCCATATACTTGCTTAGTTTTTTCTGTTTCACAAACTTTCTACTTGCGCCTTCAATACTTGTCCAAGTATTGAAGAATATAAACTGTGAAACTGACTTAAGACGGAATAGATATTTAAGCTTATACTGACTACACACAAAATTGACTCTGCACTGTTTAAACGAACCAGTGCTTGTGCTTACATTTACTTCCGCTGCATACACAAAACCTTCCGCTGCACATATTTCACTCTAATTTCGGGACCAACAGCTGCATCACTTGACGTGGAGGCCTTTCCTCAATTATTCGACTTCGAGTCCACGTCAATCGACACAATCTTGTGTTTGTCAAAATAGAGGCCGATCCTGCATAATTTTTCTTATTTTGACCAACTTTTCCCTTATTTGACTTATTTTTCTGCAAAACCGAGCACCAAAAGCATAATATCTACTTAAACATACTCATACTCTTTGGGCTTTTTGAGGTGTAGAGGAGAGCATGCAAAGGATGAACAATATTTTCTAGCTGATAGACACTAGGATCACGGGTGGATCCAGAATTTTTTGATAGGAAAGCTTCATTATGTTTTATAAAACAAAAAATTAAAAATTGAATAAAATATTAATTTATAATATTGATGATATACATAAAAAAATTGCGTCAGTGACTAGATTTTGTGATATGTTTAGCCAACAAACACAAATAAGGTATACAGGCTTATAAAAGCCTTGTATCGACTGAATCAAGTTGCCAGAGATTGGTATGAGACCTTATTTCAATTCTTGGTCAATAATAGATTTCATAAATGAAAGATCTACTAGACTCTTTTTCGCATTGAAGTTGAAGGACATATGCTAGTCGTCCAAAACTCTGTGGACAAACGATCCAAAATTTTTGCACTGTTGATTTTGAGCAGCTCTTCAAATGAGAAAATGGGGTCAATATTAGGATTAATGTTAGTTCATTATCTTTTATTTTTGGTGTGTTGAACTAGTTATAGAATCAACTAGCTCTAATTGACCAGGATAGAGTGATTACAAATTCGAAATCTTGTATAGGTTGATTGAATTGTAATTGATTATAATTATTCCGTATATCTGATCAATGCTATTTTTACCAGATTAATTATAGGATATTGGTCAAATAAATTTATAATCCAGGAATGTCGAACCCACAGGTAAAAGATGCGTGGGATAGTCCTATATACTAAAGCATATTTTCAGATTACTTCTTTGAGTAATTTAGAAATTAGGTTTTAAGTATTAAACTAGCCAGATGAAATAAAAGAGGAAATAAAATTAAATAAGCTAAAACACATATCCTAGGGTAGAAATCTTATTCAGGATGACATGCAAGAACTAATTAAATTAATAAGTGGAATATTGGAATTATGTTATATTTCCTGGGCCGGACAAATTTAACCTACATTACTAATTAGTGACATTTCCTCTCAGTCTCAAGAACACCAAATTAGTCAATCTCATAAGCAGATACGTTCAATTCCTACAATCTAATACATTTCAGCTGAATATTATAGAGTATATCATGCATTCCTAATCTCATTATCAATATTCACCTTTCGGTCCTTCTACCAATATCTAAATTAATCGTCATCTCCCGGTCCTTAAATTAATTTAGAATTATAAAATAAACATAGGAATCATGAACCTAATTAATTAATCCTAAACATACATCCAAAATAATATTCAAACTCTAGAACCTGCTAGGAGCTAGACATAATTAATGGAAAAGACATAATTAAAATAAACTAAACTTTCTTTAAAATAAAAACTCAAAGTGCAGGAAAATTAAATACTAGAACTCTAAATTATCTACAAAAATAAAAGAAAATAAAAAGATGCATAAAAGAAAACATAAAAGAAGGCATGATGAATGGTCTAAACTAGAGGGGTATTTATAGTGTTTATTTGGGATTTACAAGGCTGAATTCTATAGGAGATACGATTAGATTTGATGCTTATCTATATCCACATATCCTACATTGAATATATCTTCTATTGAGTCTTCAAGGCTTCCAATTTGTTATATCTCTTCAATCTTAACCAAATCTCGCCCAAGATTTGTGAAAACCTTCCAGACACTCGCCAAAATCATCCTCGTCAGTTGACGTGGATCTGCGTCGCTCGACGCAAATTTCATGTCGACTGGTTTCACCTTCGTCGATTGATTCTGTGCGTCCTCACGGTTTTTGCCATAACTTTTGCTCCCGAACTCCGATTGACATGATTCCAATTGCATTGGAAAGCTAATTCAAAGATATTTCAATTGTCATGCCCCATTAGCTTAAATTCCAAGTGTGGAAGAATTCTTGACTCTTTCTTTGAACATACACTGCTTTGGGTATGGATTTTTGGTGAATTCGACCTCTTACCTGCAAAAGTACACCACTACAAGCGCAATACCCTCAAAGAGTTATTCATGCTATAAAAAAACTAAAATAAACTGAAATGAAACTAAAAAAAAAGATAAATCAAACCAATAATGAGTGAAAATATGACAAAAGAATCGTTCTTACAAAACGTACACATCACTAAAAAGGTCTAAACATCAGCACTAAAAAATTCTAAACAACTCCAGACCTCGGAAGGTGTGTACAATGGCTAGAAGACGAGACACCCTCAATACACCTTGAACAAACCTATAAATACTCAAGATGAGTATCAATTATAAAAAGCTGAGTATGTTGGTCACAACATAACTTGCTAATATTGGTTACACAAAATACTTAGAAGTAAAAGGTGTGAATTTTCTCATACCATGAAATTCAGTATAATATACAATATAATAGAAAATTTTCAATGTACCATACTTACCCACTTCTCCATGCAATACAATCAATGTGAATACGCTGTTTAATATGTTAGTACCAACATTAATAGACAATAATGTGTTGAATTATTAAACATTCATTAGAAATTCTCATATAAGGGGCTTCATTAGGGTTATAATTGAATCGAGTCGAGTTTAGTCAAGTAATATTTATTTCAAATTTAATTATTTCAAAAATGAATATTATAAGATTCAACTTTAATTCATTTTATAAATAAGTTTTTATAAAATTAAGATCTAAAGTTAAGAATGTTTAGTCCTTTGTAGTCCTAGACTTAATTAGTACGATTCAAACAGTCAAAGAAATTCTAAAATCTGCCAAACTTTTATTTTCCACACGTCAAGTCAAAAAAAAAACAAAAAAACAAAGAAATAAAGAACAAATTTGCTTACGCGAGAATGAACAAGGTCACAATTATATGATTAAAAAATAATGATTTCCACAATCAGCCTTGAAATTCCCCAATTTTCATAATATACTGAACTTTTGCATTTTTTTGTTTTTCTTCCGCCCGCGTTACTGACTATTATTGTGGCAATTTCAGATATAATAAATACAATAACTAAACATAATTTCTATAATTTTAGCAAATTATTAATTAGGATAATAAAATGAGTTAATATTCAAGTCTATAAGATTAATATACCGAGAATAAATTTTTTTTATATCAAATATGAATTGAATCGGATAAATAGATAAATGCAATGGATAACAATATTCATTAAGAAATTCGGATTTCATTTTTTAGATTGATGTTTTTTGTTCGATCGAATTATTATAATATTGTAAATCATAAATTATATTTTATTTTTTACACTTATTTATCAAATTTCGGATTTTATTATTTAGGTTGATGTTTTTTTTATTATCCATGTATTATAATATTGTAAATCATATTTATGATGTCAAGTTCGTATTATATTCATATTTTTTATATTCTATCGAGTATTTATAGCTTTGGATAGTTTATGTTGGATTGGAGTTGTAGCATATTCTTATTGCAATGGTGTTTGTATTTAATTATTAAATTGTCACACATAAACTGGAGACAATGACGTTAGTTAGCTTATAATAGTAAAGTATCTATTTCTGTTCAAGCATGTTATGTAAGGAATGAATCCTAAAATAGTATCAGAGTCGGCACATATAACTATGGAAGCTCCGCATATCTTGTCAGTGTCTTGAGGAATGAATAGTTCAATGTTTGCACGTGTGAAGGGTTTTATATAAGAGGAAAAAATCGGAAATTTATAAAATTAAAGTAACATACAAAAAAATAACAATTCTTACTAAAAAAAAATTCACAAAGTAGCAAAAATTGAGTTAAAAGTCTGATTTACCCGTTATCACTTAATTATTTGGAAGTATTAAATCAAACATATAAAATTCCTTTATTTGGGTAAGTTATTGACAAAATGAATATCTAATTAGTATTTCATTTTAAATAATTAAATATAATATTTATTTTTGTTAGGATTCATGTTAGAGAAATTATTCCTCACTTTTGATGTTTTTGTTGGTTAAAGAATATAAGTCATCTTACTCATATTTTTCCAGTTTCTAGAGTTCTAAACTGTAATCCTTGTATATGATCGATCGAGTTGTAATAGAACTTAGACTAAAGATCGAGCGATGGAGAATGCTCGAGAACTGACTATCATCACGCCTAGCCTTAACCAAAAACTGAGTTGGAGCACTCATTTTTAAGTGTAACCATACTAACACAGAGAAGTCAGTATGAGGGCTTTCCCGAACTAACTAAGGAGTAGTTAGGTTAAGGGACTACCATACTGATCCGTGGAAATCAGTACGAGGGCGTTTCCCATTCTGATTATGGAAAGTCAGTATGAGGATTTACCATACTTACCGTGGGAAGTCAGTATGATGGCTAAACTCTATTGACTCTTAGAAGTCAGTATAAGAAGCCTTAGTCAGACTAAGACATTTGCAAAATGCCTAAATCAGTATGAGGTTATCCAAACTAGGTTCCTCGGGCAGTAAAGGAGTCTGATGAAAAGATAGTGTATCGTACACTAACAATAGGCAGAGCAGAAACAAGACCTAACCCATGAGCTACGATTGGACTATATAGTCCATGACTCTAACGTCTGGATTTATATGTCTAACGGATAGAAATTCAAATTGTCACAGGCTCTCCTCTCTATATAGAGACCTGCCCTCTCAACCTTAACAAATTACTTGAACTGAATTCAAAATCTAATAGTCTAAAGACACAAAGGGCATATTCAGGTCATCTCTCACACAAAACTCTCTCTCGGAGTTTTTTATGTTGTAAACACGAGACTTGAGTCTCCGACTCAAGTTACCCACCGTGCGATCTTCTCCTAGCACGAGGCCAAAGCTTTAAGCTAAGACTCAGTTTCGTGAATATATCTTTCTGAGATATATTTATATCAGCCATTTTTCTAGTCTGGGATTCTGATTATCATGGGCGTATGCCGACCACTTGAGTTTTGGGAAGAACCTTTAAACATCTAACTATTTTGGGAAGAATTAGTAAACATCCACCCACCAGGAAGGAGGCTGCGGGGTGCGTCCACACTTCAACTTGAAGACCGAGTCTACAAGGAGTTCCTAGGCGAGTGCCACAGCTGACGGAGGACGGAGGTGCCACGGATTGTGTATAGATCGTAAGGAGGCTTGTATTCACTTAGTAAATTATCCAGACCTTGGGTCTGAAGAGTGGATGTAGGATATTGAAATTCGAACCATTATAAATCTCTGTGTGCTGCTTTACCGCTTTCCATATACTTGCTCTATTTTTTATGTTTCACAAACTGACTACTTGAGCCTTCAATACTTGCCAAGTATTGAAGAATATAAACTGTGAAACTGACTTAAGACAGAACAAAGACTTAAGCTTAAACTGACTGCACACAAAACTGACTCTGCCCTATTTATACGAACCACAACTTGTACTTACATTTACTTCCGCTGCATACACAAAACCTTCCGCTGAACATATTGCACTCTGATTTCGGGACCAACAAGTGGTATCACGCGCCAAGGTTCTTACAGACTACGGTTGTGTTGAGTCAGTTAGGATCAGATCTCTGTTTTTGCGCTTGGTTCTATTTTTCCGCACTTGGTTTTTGTTTTGTGTGTTTTAAGCTTAGGTGCACAGAGATGGCTCAGATCACGAAACTTCCAAAGTACTCATCAGAAGACTTTGTGATTTGGAAGAAATGTTCATTGATCATGCTGAAGAATGTCGATCCAGAAATGCAGAGGTTCTATCTACCGGACTAATAAAGATAACTAAGGTGAACACTCAGCTCAGAGGAGCAGAAGGTTAAGAGATAGTGGAGAAACCTTATGTAGAATGTACAAACGATGACAGAGTTCATTTCAGCTGGATATAGTTGTTGGGATTATATACTGAAAGCATATATGATTAAGTGTTTTGTACACTGGTCTTCATATATGTTGCCACAACAATGCTCGCTGTCTGATGAAACAAACATACAACGAACCATAATATCTTATTATCTCGCCTATATGGATGATCTTATGGTGAGTAGGAGATCACAGAGGATCATATGAGTCGTTTGACCTAGCGAGATATAAACAGTATCACAGTTGAGACGGTCCCTGGATAGGCTGTCGGTCTAAGCTGCGGCACATCGGTTCATAAGTGGGCTTATCCTAGCTACTTGATGTGTCGGTACATGGTTATGTATTGATGGGATCAACAGTGGGATGTGCCATTCTCATTGACATACGAATGAGCTAGATCCCTAACATAGTTCGTATGATATTAAACCTAACTGAAGGATAAGGGGCACACACAGATTGACCGCACTTTGATTTACCATGGTGGCGAGTCTTACATGTACTCTTATACCTGTATTTTGGGTGTTGGCAATTTGTGTGTGGCCTGCTTAGTCTGGACGTTTAGGTAAGCATATCCGTTTCAGGATGGTGACATTCCCTGATGAGCTCACAAGGTTCATTATGCTAAACCCTGCAGGTTGAATTATTTAATTCAGGCATAAGTGAAAAGGAGTGAGTGGTATTACTAAGGAAATAAGAGATTAATTAATTGTGGCTGATTGTCATAAGTCAAATTAATTAATGAATGTCTAAAACCTTAAATATGTGGATCATATTAGTTTGGTGCAACCCGTTCTTAATAACGTGGTAATAAAGAGGCGAGTCAGCATTGTTACCGTGGTGAAGGTTAAAACAATGTTTTATTAATTAATTATGTTCTGGGTTGAACAAGGAAGGATTAATTAATAAAGAGCGCCCACTTTATTATTTGCATCTGGTCCCTGGTCTGGCCCATGAATTGCTCAAGCCCATTAGGGTTAGGGTTTCTCAAAACCCTAACACTATATAAAGGCCTTCTCTCTATCAGATCACAAGAGACTGTTCAGTATATTGAAAATTGAGAGAGAGTGGCGGCGGCGATCCAGAGGGAGAAACTTGATCGATTTCTCCAGATCTCGGATTAAACTTGGTAGATAATCCTCACCAGATTTCCAAGGAGCAAGGGAACAGATCAGAAGATCAGATCTGTAGGAACAATTGTCCATCGCCGGCGTTCTATCTCAGATCTAAGGTTATTTCAGCGTTATTGGCTCCGATCTAGATCTGTAGATCAAACGGTGAAATCAGGTACTCTCTAATCCATCGCTTGCAATTAATATTTTAGGAGCATGCATAGGTTCGCATGGTTTCTTTAATTGAAATTTGTTCCTGGTATCCTAAGAACGATCCTTGGCAAGAAATTCATTAATGGCAACTCGTGTTTTCCATCGTAGACTCAAACCCTACAAAAGTCTCCATAGAGCTCATTTTACAATCCTTACCAGCGCCACTGGTTGTTGAAGCCCTAGAGCACAACAACGCAAAGAAGATGTGGGAATTTCTTGGCTCACTTAGTCAAGAAATAGCTCAGATGAAGCAAAATAAGCTTAAAAACTGTGTGGATAAGTATGAATCATTCCAAATGTTTCCTGGTGAAAATATCAAATCAATGGAAGCAAGATTCAATGCTATTATCTGCGAGCTGAAAATCTTGGGGAGAACATATGAAGTTGCTGAAATGAATGCAAAAATTCTCTCCAAGATGCTCAAGGAATATTGGTTCGCAAAAGCTACCAGCTTGAATGGGAAAGATCTCTCTCAGATGACGACCAAGGATGTGTTCACCCAGCTCCAAGCCCAGGAATGGAACTTTCAAATGGTGAACATAAATGAAGCAGTGCGAAGTGTCAGCACGCATCCAGAAGGAGATGCCGCCCTTTCACAAAAAGGGAGTTCAAGTGAAGGCCTCAAAAGCCTTATCAAGCAGACAGAACTTCTGGACAAAAGTCAACATCTAAATCAGCACCAACACCATCCTACCAGAAATAGGAGGAAGAGAGCTCAGTTGAAGAGCTTGAAGAGCAAATGAGGAAGCTGACTAGACTTCTTGAGATAGCCAAATCCAAAAGGAAAGTTCACAGTCAAGTGAACTGAAGTTCAGCGACAGATCTCCCAAAGGTTTCTTTGAATGCAACTCTCCAGATCACCTCAAGTATGAGTGCCCATTAGTTTCCAAAGAGGAAAGGGAGCCCTTGAAGAAGGTGTTAAAAAAGAAAGCCTCCAGAGCAGTTGCTAAGGCCATGCTTATCAGAACTGAGGTGCTTGACATCTCAGACAATGATGATGGCTACTTCACATTAGACGATGAGGCTACGAAAGAAGTCTTCCTGGTGCTGATGGCAAAGCTGGGAGAAGAGGAAGAAACTGAAGCATAGTCTAATACTTCGATACACATTTCCAACTTAGTTTCTATTCCTATAACATGCATAAAAGACAACTCTGAATCCTATTGCTAAAATTTAGAGGATGTTACTCTTGAAACTTTGAATAGAGAATTTGCTAAGTTTTGAGTTAAAAATCGTCTTGGCATGTAAAATGCTTCACTGAAACTGAAAGTTTCAAAAAGGACTGAAGAGATCCAAGGATCAAAGTCAGTAAGTGAAGACTTAGCTAAACTTAGAGAAGAACATTCTATGTTACTTGAATCATTTAAATCTATATCTGAAGAATGTGCATCTTATAAACTGAAAATTGCTAGTGATAAAAATTTTATCTGTTCACTCTACTCTAGTACTAGCAAAATTTCTGAAGCTCTAACTTTACAAAGACATTCCTCTGATAAGTCAGGTTTAGGATTTACAGAGAATAACATGAGCAATCAGACTTCTTCTTCCGAAATTGGGAATATCTCGAACCATCACTTTAAGAAGAATTCCAAATTTGTAGTCAAGTTGTTAGGTAAAGGAGTAGTCAATTTGGACAAAAACTCCTCTTAGGCTGATCAGGAAAGAAGGGGACTGTTTGTCCCAGGTCAGAGTATGAATAATTGTGCAATGGAAATTTTACAAGCAGTTGCACTCTAAAACTAGGGGTCAGTTTCCCAGTTTTGGGTTTACAAAAATTGTGTTAGCCGAGAGATTAAGTATACAATTTACAGATACACACTTAAAAACTTTGGTGAAGTGTTGAAGGTTTCAAAACTCAGTTGAAAACTGTGTAATGAGAAAGATAACGAAAACTGTAAATAATACAGGATATTATAGTGGTTCGGATCCTTAAGTCCTACGTCCACTCTTCGTAAATGAGTCCAGTAATTTACTAAGTAATGAAGTATACACTCCTCACGATCTATATCCAATCACCACGAAAACCACCAATTGAAGTAAACTAGATCACTCGCCCAGGTAGATGATCTCCACTCCTTCTTCAGTTCCTCGAAGTTGGGTAGGCACCTCGAAATCTTATTAGAACTGGCAGTCATCGGAAATGGATTGAGGACAAACCTCCGTTCTCCTTCTCCAGTGGAAGGATGGTTGAGTTCTTCCTAGAACACTCGAATGTTGGCGATAGCCCGTAATAACCTCTTCCTCAACAGAGATCCAGGTTGTTGTGTTCTCACTTGAAAAGCAAGAACACTTACAAGAAAGGCTAAGTTGAATAGACTTAATCCTCGTAAACTAAAAGTCACACGGTGAATCACAGATGATTCTGTAAGCAAGAGAGCCTCGTGTTCAATTAATGACACACAGAGTAAATGTCGTTCGCTTGTGAGCTTTAAATGTTATGAGCTTTAAATTCGGCATAGTAATGGCCCTTTTAATTTAGATGTTCGGTTATGTTCGTAAAGTGTCTCTTTGGTCCTTCTGCTATTTATAGTTGAATCTCTAAAAGTAGCTGGAAGAGACAATTAGAATGATGTCCAATCAATGAACATTCTTTTCTGTGGTAGCAGACCTGCTCCTCTGCCTTTTCTGAATACTGCCATGCTTTTGTAGAGGGTGTTTTGTCTCATCTATGTCAAACTCGAACAACCTTTTACTGTAGTCATAACTGTGTGTATCTTTGTTCCTTATCATTGAGTCTTCAATGCTCTTTATGACTGCTCAGCCCCTTGTTTTTCACGTGTTTTCTTTGGCGTAAAACTGTGCTTGTCTGAAACTATGAGCGGCTCTCGACAGTTTCTCTATAAAATCGGTGTCCACAGTTTTTATCGCTATTTCATTCTTGATAGTTTAAAATTGTATGCACAGTTTTCTCGCATATTGCTTCTTGAACTGTCTTCAGAGTTTTCTCACATATTACTTCTTGAATTATCTTCATAGTTTTCTCGCATATTGCTTCTTGAACTGTCTTCACAGTTTTCTTCGGTCCTTCTGTTCGGACAGTTCCATCTTCAAAAACTGTTCCACAGTTTTTGGCGGTTTGCTTCTTCCGAACTATTACAACTAGATTATCCTATACAAGGATTACATGAGGTAATAACTTTTAAGGACTAAACCTTGATATTCAGTTTTGACACATCAAAACATCAAATTAAAGTTGGGGTTCTACATCAACATCTAATAGGGACAGTCAGTTTCAAAACTGACTTCAACACCAAAGTATAGAAAATATTTGAATTTTAAGTCAAACAAAGCTGAGATGAAGCCCATCATACCTAGGAAGTAGGGTAATCGACATGCTCATAACTTTAGAAAATCCACTTTGACAGCTAAAGTAGAACTTTATAGAAAGTCAGTTTCATTTCCGGATTCTAGGAATCTGAGGTTCTCAACTCATGTAAACAGAACTTATCCATATAGAAAGAACATCTGTACGAGATCTCGGTCGAATCTTCACTCTTACTTCAGGACTAGAGAGACTACATACTTCGGACCAAGTTTCCAAGAACCTAACCGATACTTAGTTTCAAGGAAGTCAGTTTCTAGGAAGTCCGTTCCTAGATACTCAATTTTAAGAAACTCAGTTTTAGGTCAGGTTTCATACACACAGCTTCTCTTCCCAAGCATGCATAGAAATAGCTTGAATCATTTGAAAAGGGCAGAGGAATGTGCAACACCTAGATATAAGGTGAAGGAAGTATGGATTCCTAAAGAATGGATCCATAACACTAACCCTATAGGACCCGCCGAAACACGGGTACCTTTTTTCTAACATGATATTTTATGTAGGTACAAAGTCATCAAGGTCAATCTAAAATGAAGAAAAGAGCATGGATCTTAGACAGTGGATGTTCAGCTCACATGACCGGTGACAGTAATCTTCTCTCAAAACTGAGATTGACAAGAGGACCACTTGTCGTTTTTTGAGATGATTCAAAAGGCAGAGTAATCGGCAAAGGATGCTTGAAGAGCAATGGAATTATCATCAATGATGTATCCTTGGTCACAAGCCTCAACTACTAACTGCTGAGTGTGAGTCAGCTTTTCCAGTCTGGATATGAGGTTACTTTTGACGAAGGAGAATGCTGGATCAATGACAAAGACTCTAAAGAGACTGTGCTGAGAGGTGTAAAGAAAGGAAATTTATATTATGTGGATTGCGAGAGCGGGAAGCCAGACACATGTCTTGTCTCAACGAGCTCATCCAAAGAAGGAGTCAACTGGCTATGGCTTAAGAGGCTTAGCCACCTGAATTTCCAATCAATCAGACATCTGGCTAAACACAAACTTGTGGAAGGTCTACCACAAGTTAGTTTCAAGAAAGAAGAAGGTGTCTGCCTAGCATGCAAGATGGGAAAGCAAACTTATGCTTTATTCAAGAATCAAACTATCACAACAAGCACATACATGATCCTTGAACTTCTTCATATGGATTTGTTTGGACCAGTTAAGCCGCCTACCATTAAAGGAAAAAGGTTCACTGTGGTTGTAGTAGATGACTACTCCAGATACACCTGGGTAAGGCTGTTGACAACAAAGGATGAAGTGAAGATCCAACTTCTAGAGCTCATCCTTCAAGTGCAAAACAACAAAGGGGTCACTGTCAAAAAAATTAGATCTGACAATGGAACTAGGTTTTGAAACGGTCCACTAATGGATTTCTGTGCTGATGTTGGCAATGCTCATGAGAAGTCAGCTCCAAGGACGCCTCAACAAAATGGTCTTGGTGAACGGAGAAACAAGACAATCAAGTAGGAAGTCAGAACAATGCTTGCTGAAGTTAACCTAAAAGGAGGTTACTAGGAGAAGCCTTGATGACGGCATGGTATACTCTAAACAGAAGCGCCATCAACAACACCATCATAAAACCCCATATGAAGTATTCAATGGTTGTAAGCCTTCTATAGCTCATCTACATGCTTTTGGTTCACCATGTTACGTCCATAAAATTGGAAAGTCAAAACTGAATACTTTCAATCCCAAGGCTGATGAAGGAGTGTTCCTTGAATATGGACATCCTTCATACAAGGGATACAAAGTACTCAATAAGACAACCAGACTTGTGGAAGTAACATGCTCGGTTTTTTTAGATGAGTCTATTCCAGTGCACAGAACCTTGAAAGAACTAGAACTTGGTGATCTTGATCTCAACAATGGGAATGAGGAACTGTGCACTGATAAGAAAGATCAAAGCCAAGTTTGTCAAACCAAATCTGTAGATGATCACGCAAGTGCTCCTGATGATGAGGTCAATCCATCAATCTACCTTAAAAAAGCCTTTGGATCATTGACGATGCTCCCAGGCATCGATCAAGGGGGAACTTAAAAAAATAAAACAGAGCACAGTTTGAGGGACAAGCTGGAACAGAGTTGCCAACTCAAACTGACCTCACTGAAGGAGAAAATGCTCACTCTAAAGATGCCCAACTATGTACGATTGAAGAAAACCATGGAATTCAAGATATGCGAGTCTTTACTGGAGAAGGAAGCTCCAGTCAAACTGACTTGTTTGGAGTTCCAGTGTCTGGAGGAGACGGTACAGAGTAACCTGAAGATTTTGTTCAATCTATTGAAGTTACCTAGCTCCAAAAGTCGAAATAGTTAAGAAATCGTCCTTAAGAAGCTGTGCTCAATAGTGTTACCAACTCAGTTCATATGAGACAGGGAAGTGCGCTACTGACCTACTTCATATCTTAGGAGTCAGAGTCGATGAAAATTGGAGATGCTCTGAAGTCAACTGACTGGATCAATGCAATGCAAGAAGAACTTGCTGAATTCAAGAGAAATGAGGTCTTGAACTTAGTAGACAGACCTACTCATCAGTTAGTTATCAGCACAAAATAAGTCTTCAAGAATAAGAGAGAGGAAACTGGGAACATAGTAAGGAATAAAGCAAGATTGGTAGCAAAAGCTATGCTCAATGTGAAGAAATTGATTTCGACAAAACTTTTGCTCCAGTGGCCAGGCTTCAAGCAATCCGTTTATTCCTTGATTATGCTGCGCACAACAACTTCACAGTTTTTCAAATGGATGTAAAGAGTGTATTTCTGAATGGGGAGCTGAAAGAAGAAGTATATGTGGAGCAGCCCCCTGGCTTTGAAGAAGGAAACCAAGTTTACAAACTGAGGAAGGCACTTTATGGATTGAAGCAAGCACCCAGAGCCTGGTATGGGACTCTGTCTCAGTTTCTCCTCAAGAATGGTTTCCAAAAGGGCAAAATCGACACAACATTGTTCAGAATCAAGGATGGAGAAGACATCCTTCTGGGACAGATATATGTCGATGATAACATTGTTGGAATTGTATAAATAAAAGCATTATGATTGTTATATAGGGAGACGTTATGTTTGATATACTGGTAATCATTAATGACTTGCAATAAACAACTCCTGTCTGAATTAACAATCATACGATGAGAACAAACACATCAGTTATCTTGTCGATAGGGAGATCATACGGTGTGTAAGAGATCACAAAAGATCGTATAGATCGTTCGACCTAGCGAGATATAAACAGTTATCACAGTTGAGACAGTTTCTGGTTTGGCTATCAGCTTAGGCTGCCGCACACAAGTCCATAAGTGGTTTACCTTGACAGCTTTGTGTGACCGGTACATCACAATGTTTTGATAGGATCAACTGTGAGATGAACCATTCTACTTAACATATGAATGAGTAAAGATCTCGGTAACTTGGTCGGATCTAAAGTCTATTGATAGCTGAGGGGCACACATGGGTTGATTGTCACTTTGACTTGCAATGGTGGAGAGTCTTACACGTACTCATATATCTGCATCTTGGGAGATGGCAGTTTGTGTGGGGTTTCCTTAGGCTAGAATTAGATAACCATATCCATTTTAGGATGGTGACATTCCCTGGGAAGCTTACGATGTTCGGTATGCTACGTTCTGCAGGCTGAATCATTGATTCAAACATACACGATAAGGGTTGAGTGGTACTACTTAGGAATAATAAGATATTAATTAATTACAGCTAATTGCCATATGCTGAATTAATTAATGATTGTCTGAATTCTTAAATATAGGGATTAACCAAGTCAATGCAACCCGTTTCTAATAACGTGGTAATAAATGGGTAGATCAACATTAATTCTCTGGTGGCATGAATTAATGTTTATTAATTAATTATGTTTTGGGTTGAACATGGAATTAATTAATAAGAGACCCACTTTATTATTTGTATTTGATCCCTGGTCTGGCCTAATAGTACTCAGAGCCCATTAGGGTTTATTTAACCCTAATAGCCCATTCTCCGGATCTATATAAATTGATCAAATCTCCCTTTCCACATAAGTTTTGAAGCTTTTCAGAAACCCTAGAGAGATTGAGAGAGAGTGGGCAGCTATAGATCCCGTAGCGCATCCTCACCAAATTTCCGGATCGAGCAAGGGAACAAATCAGAAGATCAGATCTATCGGAATACCATCAACGATCTACCGCCGTATTCAATCCGCAGGAGTTGAAGTTCCTTTGAATCTACGAGTTAAATTAAATAGGAGCATGCATAGGGCATTTAGTGTTTGTCATAGTGTTTATTTTGATATCCATAAAACGAATCCGGGGTTAAAAATAAATGGCGATTCACGTCGCCTATTGTAGACTCAGTTCATACAGTTGGTATTAGAGCCAGGTTCGTATTTTATGGCTCTATCAGAAAATAAATTTTGACATTCTTTTTATGCATGATATTTAATTTATCGTGTATGGATTAATTTTAGTGGATGTTTTTGTTCTCGTGGCCCCTCTCTGTTTTTTTTGTTTTAATATGTAATAGACTAGATCTATTTTGTTGTATTATTTATTCAATTTGTAAACTGGAAAACTTGGAGAACAAGGACAGCGATAGAAATGGTATAACAGTTTCCGGTAGAAGCAGCGCGCACGCAGCGGTGGCTGCCGGCAGGCGGAGCAGTGGCCGCGCGCGGCAGTTCTCTACAGGCTACAACTGCACGCAGTGGGTGTTTCTCAGCCAAAGCAGCATCCTCGACCGTTCTTCTTCCTAGCGCAAATAGTGGCACCGACTCCGGCCAGCGCGGATCGCCGTCGACTGGCAAGGGCCGTGCACTGGAGCGCATGGTAGTGGGAGGCAACACGAGGATAGGCTTTGCCCACAAGTGGCTTCGACAACAGCAACGATCGCTGTCATGTGCACGTTTGCAGGTAGCTTTCTTCGCAGGCGATGAGACCAGCTGGTGCTGTGGATTTGTGCTCGGCCCGCGATGGGAATAGGGGCAGCGCACGGGGTGGCAGCGGTCGACGGTCTTGCCCGTCGCTGTCTGCACACACCTGTGCGATGTTTGCCTTGTCTTCCCTAGTCGACAGCACAAGCAGCGACTTTGGATGGTGACCGTCGATTGGCAGGAACGACGGGGCTCAGGTGTAGGGTTTGAGTCACCGATGGACAACACGAGTTGCCATTAATTAAATACTTGCCAAGGATCGTTCTTAGGGTACCAGGAATAAATTTCAATTAAATAAATCATGCGATCCTATGCATGCTCCTACAATATTAATTGCAGTGGATGGATTTAGAGAATACCTGATTTCACCGTTTGATCTACAGATCTAGATCGGAGCCAATAACGATGAAATAGATCTGGATCTGAATCTGAACGCTTACGATGAACAATTGTTCCTACAGATCTGATCTTCTGATCTGTTCCCTTGCTCCTTGGAAATTTGGTGAGGATTATCTACCAAGTTGAATCCGAGATCTGGAGGAATCGATCAGATCCTCCCACCGGATCAGCCGCCGCCGTTCTCTCACTTTTTACTAATTACACTGAAAATCTAACTTGATCTGATGGAGAGAAGGCCTTATATAGTGTTAGGGTTTTGAGAAACCCTAACCCTAATGGGCTGTGAGCAATTAATGGGCCAGACCAGGGATCAGATGCAAATAATAAAGTGGGCCCTCTTTATTAATTAATCCTTCCTTGTTCAACCCAGATCATAATTAATTAATAAAACATTGTTTTAACCTTCACCACGGTAACAATGCTGACTCGCCCCTTTATTACCACGTTATTAGGAACGGGTTGCACCAAACTAACATGATCCACATATTTAAGGTTTTAGACATTCATTAATTAATTTGGCTTATGACAATCAGCCACAATTAATTAATCTCTTATTTCCTGAGTAATGCCACTCACCCTTTTTCACTTATGCCTGAATTAAATAATTCAACCTGCAGGGTTTAGCATAATGAACCTTGTGAGCTCCTCAGGGAATGTCACCATCCTGAAACGGATATGCTTACCTAAACGTCCAGACTAAGCAGGCCACACACAAATTACCAACACCCAAAATACGGGTATAAGAGTACATGTAAGACTCACCACCATGGTAAATCAAAGTGCAGTCAATCTGTGTGTGCCCCTTATCCTTCAGTTAGGTTTAAGATCATAGGAAGTATGTTAGGGATCTGGCTCATTCATATGTCAATGAGAATGGCACATCCCACTGTTGATCCCATCAATACATAACTATGTACCGACACATCAAGTAGCTAGGATAAGCCCACTTATGAACCGATGTG
>JAPKLW010001120.1:61459-94257 GCA_026898455.1 Plectranthus barbatus
GAGATAATAGGATATTATGGTTCGTTGTATGTTTGTTCTATCAGACAGCGAGCATTGTTGCGGCAACATATATGAAGACCAGTGTACAAAACACTTAATCATATATGCTTTCAGTATATAATCCCAACATCAGGCGGTCAACGACGTGAGGGGCTGTACTATTCCTGGCAAGCAGTGCCGGCGGTTGAGGTTGCAGGCGGCGGCAAATACTCGTGATAAGGTGTTGGGAATTATTCCTAGATTCATGTTGTAAATTTCCCTTTAGATCAAATTGTAAAGGTTTTGTTGAATCAAAGCCTTAGTCATTTTGGTGGATCATTGCTGAAGTCTAGATAGGTCTAGCAACTCATTTGTAAAGTCCTGTTTAGGCCATATATCGAGTTGTAATAGATTAGAAGTGCTTGTAACGATTGCTGAAGGATTCAGCAATTGAAGCAAAGGAGATCAGCAACTTCGGATTTTCTGGATGCTAGGAGCGTTCTCAGCAGTCAGGAAGATGTTGGCTGCTATGAGACGTCAACAAACAGAGATGACTGCTAACGAGGTAGCAGTCAACTGCTGAGAAGAACTGACTGCTAAGGAGGTAGTAGTCATATGCTGAGAAGAATGACTGCTAGGAATACTTGATCAGCAGTCAGATATAAAGAGATAGTAGAATGCTGAAGGAGTCAGCATTCGCTAAGACTCAGAAGATTCGCTAGAAGCAATAGCAGTCAGGAACCAAGAATCAAAGTGCTGAATACGCAACTGCTAAGGAGTCAGCAGTTGGATACAAAGAGAGACTGCTAGAAGCACTCAGAAGTCAAAAGGTCTAAAGACTTAGCAGAATGTTCCCAGCATTCTCCGAAAGAATGCTAAGCAAGGAAATGACCAGCAACGTCTGCTAAGACTACCGTTCTGACATAAGGTACAACCAAAGACGAATAGCCTTCCCAAAGTAGGTAAAAAGAACTGTACCACGCCGGAAAGGAGGAAAAAGCAAGTAGCTCTTTTGGACAAAGAAGACGTTGTGTCTAACAGGTCTGGAGATTCAAAGTTTGAATCTCCAGGCATAAAAAAGAAGTCCAAACAAGAGAGGATATCTCCACGACTACCACGACTACTGCTCATACAACTCGCGAAAGATAATTATTCTGAGATAACCTTTACAAGCGAACAAAAAGCAAAAAGTATAGTCGGTTGAGAGCACATTAAAGAGACAAGGAGAATCTCAAGCTCTCAACAGCAAGTGTCACACATTGAATATCAAGAGGAGATTCATTGACTTTATTCAAGGATCAATCATTGATATAACTTCCATCATAGGAAGCATCCAACAGTCACATCTTTGAAAAGAGATTGACTAAGTCGGGCTGTTCCCGAATGAACTGGGAGAGTTCAGGAAGGAACTTTAAAGCTTCCATTGCAGCAAGGTTAAGTTTTACGAAGGTGTCGCCCTTGACTTAGCCGCAGCTGCTGAAAGATAGAAGTGATGGAGGATAGCTTTGTAGTGGCTGGCTCGAAAGCTCACCACCTGCTACAAGTGACCGGCGAATCCTTGTACTTTGATATATCTTTTTAGTGAAATTCTCTATGATCGACTGAGGAGTGGACGTAGATTTTACGGATCAAACCACTATAAACCCTGTGTCTTTTTACAGTTCCTTGATACTGTTTAATTATTTCTGCTTACTGATTTAAAACCTAGCAACCTCAAGTTGCTAGTGTATATCTGAAACAATTGAAACTCCAACCTTAATCCAAGCATTTGAAAAAGAAACTAAGTGCAAGATAACTTGAACATTCCGCTGCATTTGTTAAGTAGTCTTCCGCTGCTTAACACGACTCTGATCAGGGACCAACATAAGGGTATATTTACTTATTTCACTATTAGTCTGAATTCTTTGAGAAATTCAAGGAATTCTCTGATCAGTATCTCAGTGACGAGTTCTTGCAGTTTTTGTCAGAGCATTGGATTACATTCCAATGGACCGCACCGGGCACTCCTCAGCAAAATGGTGTTGCGGAAAGAAAAAATAGGACTCTTCTTGAAATTCTTAGATCCATGATGAGTCATGCACACTTCCCTGATTCGTTTTTGGGACACGCGTTACTAACAGCGGCGTACTTGCTGAACTTAGTACCTTCTATGTCAGTTCCTAAGACACCCTCGAAACTCTGGCATGGATGAAAGCCCAGTGTGTCAAAGATAAGAGTGTGGGGTTGTCCGACATATGTTTTGTCAAAGGAACCTGATAAGTTAGAAGGTAGGTCCAAGCTAATGCTGTTTGAAGAATACCGCAGACAAACAAAAGGTGGTTATTTCTACTATCCTGAGGATCAGAAGATCGTTGTTAGCACCAACGCGAAATTCTTGGAGGACGTGTTTGTGAAAAATCAAAAATCCAAAAGTGATATCATCCTCAAAGAAATTGGAGAAGATGATGCGCTTCCATTGGGAAAACCCCGTGGCAGATTGAGTGTACCTCTTGAAGGTATGGAACCAACTGCACGGTCGCCAGTGCAACGCTTTGAGCCACGAGTAATTGCACCAACTGCTGACGCAGTACAAGTGCTCCGTCGTAGTGGGAGGGTACCTCACCAACCCGAGCGGTATATGTTCATGGAAGAGTCTTCAGACTTGATCCCGGAAGACGGACTGGATGATACCGACCCATGGACATATGAAAAAGCTATAAATGACAAAGATGCGAAAAAATGGCATAAATCCATGGATTCTTAAATTGAATCAATTACCGCTATGGATGTATACCAGAAGTCTGCGCTACCAGATGGCTTTCGGGCCATAGGTTGCAAATGGGTATACAAACTGAAGAAAGGTTCAAAAGGAGAAATGTAGGAGTGTCTTCTGTTGAATGTCTATCTTCTGTCATATCGTCTACTGGATTTACATTTTCTGATATAGTACTCTAATCTCTAGCATTCTCTTCCTGGTTATCTTCAGCAGAGTTGTCTTCAGTAGTTCTCTCGTTGTTCTGGGCCTTCTTGACTGTTGGCTGATCAGTCAAGATCTCCAGTAGAGATGATGATTCACTCATTAACCTAGTCGGATCAATCGGTTCAGCTGCAGAAGTATTCAAGCCCGAAGGTCCATTGACATCATTGGTTTCATGAGTCCCATTTCTTTGACTTCTCATGGTCCTGTGCACTAAAGTAGATTCATCAAAAATAACTTTGCATGTTATATCCACAAGCTTGGTTGTCTTGTTAAACACTCTATATCCCTTGTGAGACGAATGTTCGTATCCTAGAAACACTTCTTCGTCAGCTTTGGGAGAAAAGGTACTTAACTTCGACTTCCCATTGTTATGGACACAACATGGTGACCCAAAATTACGATGATGAGCTAAGGATGGCTGATGACCTTGATATGTTTCGTAGGGAGTCTTGTTGAAGCAGCTCAAGGATTCTCTTTGAAGTGGTCTTTTTTGGATTGGATTTGAAGGACGCTTTGACTTGTTTTCCTTGTTGACAGGCTCTGCATATTCCTTCCTTCTTGAAGATCTCCTTGGGTAGCCCTACAATAATGTTCTTCTTGGCAATATAATTGATAGTCTTAAAGTTAAGATGCATTAGCCTTTTGTGACATAGCCAGTTTCTCTCTTCCTTGCTGAATATTATGAAGCATGATGCTTGCTGACCACTTTCCCAATCAACGATATAGAGTCCTCCTTTATTGATTCATCTAAGCTTTACATCTCAAGTTGTCCTATCAACAATTTCACAACTTGTATCAAAGAAAGAAACAATATATCCATTTTCACTTAGCTGGCCAATGCTCAGTAGATTGTGATTTAGACTATCGACGAGGTCCATGTTGATTATTCGCATTCCATTCTGCTCGATGCACCCTCTTCCGATTACTCTTGCCTTTGAGTTTTCACCATATGAGACATAACGTCTTCTTATCTTGTAAAGCACTATGAAGATCTTTTTATCTCCTGTCATGTTACCTGAGCATCCACTATCTAGGATTCATTCTTTGAGCTTTCTTGAGGTTCTTCTTCCTAGACCATGTTCCTACAAAACAAAGAAGTTAAATTTTTGTTACTCGATCAATTACGAGTCCTACAGGATTTGTTCTCTGGATTATTCCTTTCGGAAACCAGAATTTCGTGACTTTGACATTTCATCTGTTATCACGTCTCACTACCCTTTCGTTTCTATTGGTATAATATCTTAAATCAGCATAAGAATGTGTAATGGTGTGTCGAGCCATCACTGTCTTTTGAAAATGATTTGATTTAGACTCTGGCCTCAAGTAGGTGTTCCTTCTACTTGGAGCTTGCAATCCTAGAAGATTACTTAGCCTTGCTAGTAGTTGTATCAACCTTCCTAGCAAAAGGAACAGTCTGCTGGGTTACATATCCTGACAATGTTGGCTTTTTCTCAACAAATAAGTAGTTTAATCTTTACTGAGCTGTCAGCTGAGGAGATGTTTGTCTGCCAACATTTTTGCCTAGCAATTGATTTAGAATTTTCCCTCTTGTCTATTCTAGCAGATTGTTGAATCTTCCCAATTGCTGGGACGAAAGTAATATTATTGGTCTTACTTGATTCAGCATCATATGATTTTCCTTCATAAAAACCTAATCCAGCGAAGTTCCTCGAACTTCTTTGGACACTTAGTATATCATTCAAATCTCTCGTCCTTTTTGAAAATTTGCAGTGACATGTATTTTGCATGGAGTTTTGGTTTTTCAAACCTTCATTCTCCTGTTTTAAAATATTGAATTTTTCACTCAAGGAGAAGAATTTTGTTTTTAGTTTTAAAAGTTCCTCGTCTGCTGACCTAGATTTCTCAATCTCACTGGTCAAATTAGAAAGCTAAGATTTCAGAGAGGAATTTTCTTTTACTAGAATATCTTTTAATGGATGGATTTTTGAAAATTCTTTCAGCAAATATTCTACAGTTATTTCATCTGATTCTGAGCAATATGAATTAGCGGCGTCAAGCATATTATCAGAAGTTGAGCCAATAGACAAAATAAAATTTGTTACCTGGTTTTATGCGACAACTAGGGTTGATTCTTCTATCTGCTCTTCATTGATATCAGCCATGAACACCATGAGAGCATCCTCTTCAACTTCTGATGAATAATTTTCATCGTCATAATCTGGGATGTCAGGTAGTTCAGTCCTTGTCAATACGGCTTTGGTTACACCCCTTCATGCTCGCCTTTTGAATAATTTCCTCAGTCTTTCCCTTTCCTATGGATCTACTCGTGGGCATTTAACTTCAGGTGATCCGGGGAATTGTATTCATAGCATGTCCTTGGCGCTTTCTTGGCATTTCTGTTGTCTGCTGGTTGACTTTGCTGAAATCCTCCTTCTTTCCTTTGGCTTTCAACAGCAGCTTCTGCAATCTCTTCATTTGTTCTTCCAGTTCGCTAACTGAGCATTTTGCTTCTTTGACTTGAGATCCGTTGGTGGAATGAATCTCCTTAGTTGAAGTGGACTGAACTGGTCGATCTGAGTGGAATGGTTTCTTCGTTTTCCACTTTGGTTCGTCTTTCATCACAAAGAATGCAGCATCCTCGAATGGTTCTTCAATGATTATTGCAGCACGAATATCTTCGTTTTTGTTGATCTGCGTGATGTCGTGGGCCTTTTGTTGAGCAAACACTTCTTTGGTGATGATGGTTGACAGATCTTTCTCCTTCAGACTGGTCACTTTGACAAACCACTCCTCCTTCGGTAGTCTTGCGAGAATCTTCGAGTTCATGTTGGGAAGCTCATACGTTCTTTCCAATTTCTTTAACTCAACTACAGTGGTGTATAATCTGGCCTCCATGGCCTTGATGGTTTCACCTGGAATCAATTTAAAAGATTCATACCTGTCTACCCAGTGTTGTAGCTTGTTTCTCTTCATCTGATCCGTTTCTGTACTTAGAGTGCCAAGAAATTACCACATTTCTTTGGCATGCTTTTTTTCCATTTGTGCTCATTTTTCATGATTGCACCTTCCACTTTTTTTCTCATCTCCTTTTTCTTTTCTTTTCAACACATACTCTTTCTCATTTTAATTTTGTTTTCCTTCATGCCTCAAACTTGGGATACATATTCAACATACTCCAATCAATTCCTAACACCAACACTCTCAACATCTGTATTCACCCGCATGCACACATTACCTCCCAAACTTGCTCCTAAACATATATCAAAGAATTTCTCCAAATACGCTCAATCACAGGAGATAATTGTATGAAAGGCAAATAATGATGAAGTAAAACACCTTATATCCTCAATGTGCAAGGTAAGGACTACGAGTCGATGGCCTAATGATATTTTTTAGTCAAAAGCTCATGTGGAATTAGCTAGGGAATGGATGCGAGTTCTAGATTTCACACTCTCAATCTTGCCACTCTCAAATGAATATGACAATATCAAAGCTCTAGTCTCTCGGCTTTTGTCAAGTCTCAAGTATTAACATGCACAAATTCTAGAAATCAAAAGCTTAATCTCAACATGCTTCAATTTATATGATTCCGCCTTATCATCGGTTGAAGTAAATATCATACTTCATGAGTTCATCATGAGTAAATCTCAAGTAAAAGTTGGGTTCGCACACACACAAACAATCATACAAGCATAAAACTACTTAATGCAACTAAATGACAAGAGTAAGCGTTAGTGTTGGTCCCCTATAAGAGTGTTTTATATGCAAAGGAAGTATTATTATGATCTTGCACTTATCTTGCTAAGGTCAAGACTTAGCAAGTGTTTATCAAATATGGTTTAAGCTCAATTCTTCAATAATTGAATTTGCAGTTTATACTACAACACTTGATGTGTTGAGGTTCAAATGTATGTATGCACAAAATATAACGTAATAAAGCAGTAAGAACACAATGATTTTATAGTGGTTCGAACAACTATTCTACGTCTACTCTTCAGTCCTCTGACCGAAAATTTCACTAAAAGATTGAGTACAGGGTCAGGCCTGATCTCTAACATTGAGCAGCTCCTCCGTCTGGTCAGCGCACAGCTTCAAGCACCTCGTTCTCCAATCTTCAACCGGTGTCGCTCCGCAGAGTGAAGACAAACCTCCCTTCTCCTAAGACATCGACTGTTGGGAGTTTAGTAGTTATTCCCAGAACCTATCCTTGTGTTGGCATTGCCCGTAAGAATCACGCTTGCAGAGCAATCATGACTGCTAGATTCTTTCTGGAGTAGATTCTTTCTGCTACATCCATAACCTTGGAATTTTAACTTCGCAGGTCTCGAGCTTCATATATGATAGCTTGTGGGAAAGTTTCAATCTAGAACTAGCTCGGATGAGTTTGCATATGTAGAGAGTGTATTTGATCTCTTCTTGCTATCTTTGTATGTGGAAATTGTGAACCTATGAATCTAATTAGGATGACATCTATCTATAGGTGAAGATTCAAACGACTGTTTGAATCTTATCCGTTAGACTCAAAGGCATTGCTCACCTATCTACGTTCTTACTTTTTTTACAGTGGATAGAGACTCTTCAAATCTCATTGTCTCTGATTGGCGTAGCATCTATTTGTAGCCCTCTCTGTCAGAACGGATCTTTTGGTTTAGATCTGAAACCTCCTCTGTGTCTGATGATTGTTCTATCCTCTGATTTGTCGGGTTTCCTTGTGATTTAGATCCATCTAATTCACGACTCTGGAGTTTCTATTGATTGTTGATGGTCGTTTACTGGTTGATAGCATGCGGCTGACATCTCAACATTTGAGCTAAGACCTTCGAGTTCTGCTGGAGTAACTTCTTCAGCATTATAGTAGCATTCCTTCGTATTGCTAGCCTTTTTCTTCTTTAGCAGTCTTGAGCAATCATCAAATCTGCTGACTTCTTCAGCATCCTTGATTTTTCTTCTTTTCTAATTCTATTACAACTCGAGTATAAATTCCTATACTGGACTTTTACATTTGACTCGATACTGAGTTGCTAGAGCTTTGATGCACCAAAAAATATCAATATATGATTATGAATCATTTACAACAGAAAGGGTTTAAGATATTTAACAATAATCCTAACAGTTAGAAAGTGTTACCGATCGACATTGATGAGCGAAAATTTGACTATCAAACAACTAAATCTCCTATCAAGAATAATATCAATCCAAGTTACTCATTTTTCCTAATTGCAATATCGATTACTATCATGTTGGGTAATATCCAAGCAAAATAATGGTCGTTGAGTTTGAGCTATATCTAGGCAATAAATGTAAATATATTTAGCTAATTAACAACTAAGTAAGCTAGTAATTAAACCAGCCATTATCATCATCATCTCACTTCAGAATCCCAGTTCAACCTCTTCAACAATTAAATTCACAACTAGATTTAATTCTCCTAGAGATTGTCAATCCACACGATTCTAACTAATCCCCTTAGTACCGGTGAACTAACTGTAGATGAAATAGCCTTGTCAAGTTGTCACGTTATCAAATCCTATCACACTCCCAAAAGCACGTGGATTATTAACCTACAAGCAATCTTCGCACATGGATTGTATCTATACTTGCATACAATCATACTATTCACAACATCTCAATCCGCGTATCGGCTCAAATTTCGATGTCATTTTATCAAGTAATTGGTGAACGCCTACATTATTTAAATAAGGAAAATGCTCTAGCATGTTGTAATCATTTATGAGAAAGTACACAAGCACTCAATTAATCAATAGAATTTAATACATCATTCAATCCAACATTCTACAGTGATTTAGCTATCCATACCATGTAATAGTAAAACTAGCCATTACGAAATATAGTTTGGATGATTGATTTACCTCAATTGTGGATCTCTATTCCTTGATCTTCACTTCTCTCTTCAAATCTTCCCTAATTAGATGAATTTAGCATTGAGACTCCTTCAATTGTGTGATTGGGTGAGGTAGGAAGAGTTTGTAAGTGAATAACCGTCGAAAAAGTACCAAAAGTTCTCAACCAACTTGATTTTCCCTCTTATATAGTTAGTAACCACTCACAAATTTCATTTAAGATGAATCCATTTCGACCGAAATGATCCCTTGCTCAGAAATTTCACCTGCGATTTCAAAATTTTCCTTTGTAGGGCAGATTTTGACCGAGATCTGGTGAACTAGGTCGAAATCTGCCCTACAGTGACAGATTTCGACCGAACCCAGATGGATCTTTGTCAAATTTAGCTCTATCTCACCCTTTTAGCTCCTCATTCTCCATTTGGGTCGAAATCCACTTTACATATGCAAGATTTGGGTTGAAATTCATCCTAAAGTTGGCTCTAACTCATGGATATATGCTCAATTGTCTACCTACACAACTCAAATGTCATGTCCCGATTTATAAACAAGACATAAATCAGAGAATTGAGGCACATCAGGTACGAGACATACATTTGCAATATCAATTTAGAATAAAAGATCAAGCAATTTAAGATGTGAATCAACACACACATTTCCCAAGAAATGTAAATATAACAAAAGTGCTTCTTTATGAAGGTGCTTTGGCTTCTAAAGAACAAATATCAAAAGTATTCAAGTTTAACAATATTCAAAAAAACTTATAAAAATGATAGAGTTTCAATAGCAGAAAGTTATCAATGAAGTATTTATATGAAGATAAACAATTTAACATCTAACTATAACAAAAAGAAGTCTTCAGCTCCACTTCGATTGCTTCCTCGTACTTAGAAATAATGCAAGGGGCTAAGTACAAATTTTGGCAAGGAGATGACCCTAACATGTTAGCATCATAGTGCACTAACCCATGGTATCTTTTTCACTACCTGGGTACGATTGCTAAGACTCGCAGTACGCAAAGTCAACATCTACGTTGAATACGTTTGATGTTCTTCTCTAAGTGGGGTTCCCCCACAGAGAGGACAAATAGCAAACACAAAACAGTAGGCAATAACAAAAAAGCTGAAAACAAAACATTTCTTTTCATGATTATTATGCTTTGAAGAGAAAATATCTTTTTTTTTTTTTTTTTTTAATTTGGCCCACGATATATGGGTAAGAAAAAGCCCACTTTGAGTAGGTGCAGACAAACATTAGGTTGTTTTAGTAGTCGATCTTCTCCTTGCCCCTTCCAACAATATAAGGAATATAAATAAATCCTTAGAAGATAATGGATCGAGATATCTATCGCTTGATACATTAAGGATTCTAGACTCTTAATCAATCATGGACTTTTCAAATCTTGAGCCATCATATAAGAGGATGTGAGAGAATTATCTGTTCAATTTGGTTTGACGAACAAGGAAGTTAAACATAAATCATAAGGTTCGTGATCCAATATCGGGTGTTTATTCAAGAAACAAGGTTTGTAGTTCAATTTAATTGATCAAACAAATGATTTTGTCAAATGGCTAAGCACTTCTTTTAGGATTTATGATTGAAAGAAGATTCACAATCAATATGAATCGACATATAATGGCTTGAGAGTATGAGAACTCATCAAGTTGTTCCAAGTCATGTCAAAAATATAATAGAAAGAGTTTAAAGTTCAGATACAAATTGAATTTCAATGTTCGAAGTTTAACAAGTTCGAATTGAACAAGTGTGAGATGTCATCCAATGGTTAAATATCTCTTCACAGATAATGATTGAAAGATGTTACATAATCAATTAAGATTTGATGTGTAATAGATCGATTATTTTAGAACTCATCAATTGGTTTCAATAAACGTAATCGAGAGGGTTTTAGATCTTGGATGCAGATCGAATTTCAATCAGATTTGGAGAGTCAAAGTTAAACAAGTTGATTTAACAATCGGCTTCAAGAAAAGTTTAGGTTACAAGAGTTTGGGTCAAACAACCGAAGCTATTTTAAATCAAAAGGTTTTTAGAGGGAGCATGGGAGATAAGGTTGGCTCTCTACATCGATTAATATACGGGATATCGAAAGATATGTCCAATCAATCGAAGAAAGAAACAAAAATTTTCAAAATGTGCTCCGTGTCAATCGACATGTTGACGTCAACAGAAATAAATTGGTGTCGATCGATGTATAAGTGTTGACCGATATGCAACTCGTGTTGATCGATATGAATATTTTATTCCAAACAAATTTGTGTCGATTAAAATAAGGCTGTGTCGATCAACACACAATATGTCGACCGATATTCAGTAATATTAATCAAAATAACGGATATGAGAATAATCATAGAGAAAATAACTTTGTGTCGATCGAAATGGTTTTGTATCGATCGACACAAATCATGTCGACCAATATAGGGTTCGTGTTGATCGAAACAAATGGTCGACACTCTGGATTTTGAATCGAGCAGCCATGTCGATCGACATGGGTGTGTACCGATGATATGTTCGTAAAATGACCTATTTTTCGATGTGTGAACTTGCATGTTTGTGTCCATTTTACTCCCATATCATATGTTTTTGTTGTTCTTTGGTTGTGTTTTCGTGTTTTTGTGTTTGGAATGGTGTAGGTTGTGTTTTGGGCATAAAACAACACTTTTGGGTGAGTTTTGGATGAAAATCGCACGTGTTTGGAGTTTGGAGAGCTCGACCGGCCGAGCGGGTGCAGGACCGGCCGAGCGGGGCATTCAGAGAGCTCGACCGGCCGAGCCAAACTTCGACCGGCCGAGCCAAAACGCAATTTTCAGCACTTGGCATTTTTCAGCATGGCAATGGATAGAGCTTCGAGCTAGCTTTCCAACGCAACTGGAATCGGGTCAATCGGAGTTCGGGAGAGGAAGTTATGGCCAAAACCGTGAGATCGCGCAGAAGGACCGACCGAGCAGGTGCAGGATCGGTCGAGCACGAGCGTTCAGAGAGTTGGCTCGGTCGAGCCATGCCTTGCTCGGCCGAGCCAAGACGGTTTTTGGTGGTTTTTGGCGGTTATTGATGGCCCGGGCGAGCCAAACTTTGACCGGGCGATCCGAGGCCCTGTTTACTCATTATGAAAGGAGGAAAAACGGTTATTTTGACAACTTTTGAATAATTTTAGAGAACTTCTACCTGAATTCTCTCTACGATTCCATTTCCATCTCTTCCAAAAACTATCAAGAGCTTAATTCATCAATCCTTGGAGGAGAATTGAAGATTCAAGGTGGTAGATCAAGGCATACAAATCCAATTGGGGAAGATTCCAATCTCTACTTTTCAAATTGTAATGGATGTAATTGAATTCAACTTTGTATTTGTACAATTGAAAGGTATGATGTTCTAATTCATTTTGGATGTTGATTTGAGTAAGGATGCATGATCATTTGGTTTTAGAATTGTTTGTTTACTTTCCTTTGAGAGCTTGAATTGCACTAGAACTTGTTCCTTACCTCCTAGGTGTAGGTAATAGCCAGCGTAGGAGGTAGTTGATGTGAACGCTGCAGCCAATACGCGGGCGGAATCGTCGTGAATAGTGTAGATTTATACAATTTTAGTTCCAATCCATGTGCGGTGCTAGGTCGTAGGGCAATAATTGACGAACTATTTGGAGTGATCTAGGGCTTAATAACGTGATGGTTTGCAAGTCTTAGATCATCAACCGTTAGCTCGCCGTGACAAGGGGTTAACGAGTGTAGGGTCGATTGCTCAATCTCCTAGGAATTAAAATGTGTTTACATCAATGATTAACCTAATTTGATTGCATCTATACTCATCTCAACATCCTTTCTTCCTAATTTGAGAATTTGATTGTCTTGGTTTACCGATTTGTGGAAAGAATTGATTGAAAGATGATTGTTGGTTTAATTCATTGTTTGTCATATGTTGTTAGCATATGTTTAAATTGATTGCTTAGATTGATAGAAACTACTCAACGATTGTATCTTGCCTAGCTATAAGACTTTGCCATAGTATCTTGGTATTCTAGCGGGCGAAGCGGGGAAGGACCTGGATTTGACAAATTTTATTCTTGTGTAGTTAGAGGTTTAATTTGATTGAACTTTTAGCCGCATCAAGTTTTGGCGCCGTTGCCGGGGACTTCATTTAGTAGGTTGCTAGATATTGGGGGAAAAGTGAAGCTTGTAGGCTAGGTGTTTGTGTTTTTGTTTGTGTGAATATTGTTACTAACATTTTTTTTGATAATTGTTCTAATTTTGATTTCTTTTGGATTTTTTGTTTTTGTTGGAGACTTGCCTTTGTTGAACTCTTGTAGGTGTCTAACTTGGAGAGACTTATTAATGTGCAAAGGCAATTGGAGGAGATTAGAGACCTCATGATGCAAAGACAAAGACCGCGAATGCCTATCCGAAACGTGTATGAGGAAATGTTTGAATGTAATAACCAATGGCCGGAGGAGGAAAGAGCTTCTCAAATGGTGAATGTTGTAAAGGAATCTCATGATGATGATTTGTGGAGGAGACAATTAGAGCTCATGCAAGAAGAACTTAAAGTGTTGAAAAGATCAAGGAAAGAGCGTGAGGAAAGGCAAGAAATAGAGGTGAAGAAAGAAGATGAACCGCCAAGGGAAAGAGAAGTAATACTTCAAGTTGATGAGGTAAAGGAGTCGGCACAAATTTTTGAAAGTATGAAGAAGGATGAGAGTGCAAGTATAGAGATGAAACCCGATGAAACATTAGGAGATGGCAAAGAAAATGAGGAAACCGAAGAAATCATTAGTGAAGAGATTATGGGTGTTCATCAATAAGAGCTCTTGAAGGAAGGCACCGAGGAGACGGTGAAGAACATTGAAGGATGTAGAATTGAGGAGCCTTCACTTGAAGAGATTCCAACAATACCGGCATTGGAACATTTCATAGAAGAGGAAAAGCCGACAATAAGCAAGGAGAATGAGGATAGGTTGAAGCGGGGAATATCAACTTGGGAAGTAGGCAAGGTGGAGGAGAGAATGGTGAGTGCATTGGATGAATGGATCAATGAATTTCTTGGAGTGGGGATTAGTATGGAGAATGTCTTAAGGATCACTTCAAAGAAGGAGCACTCATTCGTTCAATTCAAGTTCAACAAGATGATCGATCTTCCTTGGAGAGATGAAAGGGGTGAAAGAAAGCTCGCCTTGGACAAGTTGCTTCCAAGTAAATGCCGATTAAGGGAGAAAGGTGTATTAAAAACCAACACAATTTTTGATAATGGGTGATGTGGTAAGGTCGTCTAGCTACCAACGTTAAGGAAGCGCTTGTTGAGAGGCAACCCAACCAATTTTATTGCTTTTGTTTAATTGCTTTTAGTTGCTTTGATTTTGAATAAATGTCTAGTTTGTTTGTTTTTGTGTTTGTAGGAGGAGCTACAAGATCGAGAGGAGTGACGATGAACCGTCCACCGTTTTTGCAAATTTAGTCTCACTTGACTAAGTTTGGGGGGATGTGCCGGTAGCCGGTGCCTTGGTTTATTCTTCTCCATCTCCTATCCTTTATCTTGCATTTAGTTTAGTTGTTGGATATTGTCTCTTTATTGGATTTGATTCGATTGGGTTGTACCTATATTGATATTCTACCTTGAATGGATGTTTGGATAGTGGAATGACGGTGGAAAGAGGTTTTGGAAGTGAATATGGTTGAAGATTGTTTGATGGATTGTTTGATTGTGATTGTGGAGAGAATTATTAATGAGTTGACATGATTGAATATTTCCTATTATGCATGGTTTGTGGTTTGGATTATTGGTTTGGTTTGAATGGTTGTGCTAGTGGATATTATCTTATATCTTTAATTCTTGGTTTGTGGAAAGTTTGGTGGATATGAGAGCTTTATTGGTTTGTTTTATGCTCAATAGTTTGGTGGTGTTTGTGTTGATCTTTGAGTAGGTATAAGATCTTGGAGAGCGGTTTGATTGTGTGTGCCGATGGGTAACGCTTTCTATCGTTCCTTCTACCAATTAGATTCATTACATTGTGTTATGGCATGTAGATTGTTGTTAGGATAGTTGTGTGCTTGTGTGTGTGTGATGAACCTAAATGAGGCTTGAGATTTAATCATGATTTACTTAGTGAAGTTTGATGTTTACCTCAACCAATGATAGGGCGGAATCTAGTTTTCGAAGCATGATTTAAGTTTAACTTTTGAATTGCCGAGTTTTGTATGTGGTTAATGTATAGGACTTGACAAAAAAGCTGTGAGGTTTGAGCCATGATATTGTCATATCTATTTCGATTGTGAGTGGCAAGATTGAGAGTACGAGATCTATAACTTGCATCCGTTCTCTATCTATTAGCATGAGTGTGTAACTAGAAAATGATCTTAGGCCATTGTTTCTTAGTCCTACCTTTCACACCGGGAGTATAAGGTGGTTGTTATCATAATTTTACCTTTCATATCTTTGACCCCCGTGATTGAGCTTATTTGGTGAATCTTCTTTGATATGATTAGGACCATATTTGGGCGGAAAGAGTGTATGAGGGTGAATACGGTGATGAGAGTTGGGTTGGGAATTGATTGGATTTGAATTGATGAGGAATGTTGAGGCATGAAAGAATGATATAGAGGATTGTTGTTGATCCTAGAAAAAGGAGCACCTACAAAATTTTGGGTGCAAAAGTTTGGGAAGAGAGGCACCGACAAAATGAAAGAATGATGGTGCAATTGAAAAAATATGATGATGAAAAAGAAATGAGAAAAGAGAAAAACAAAGAAGAGAAAGAAAGGAAAAAGAAAAATGTGTTGTGAAATGAAAAGCCTCGGGGTTTGTAGTGGTTCGAAAAGAATAAGTTTGGGGGTTTTGGGAAATTGAGAAGTTTAGTCACTTTGGCCCAAAACCACCCACCTTTTAGTTAGCCACGTTACAACCCGTGAAAAGACCTTTTTGATTCTAGAAACTAACTCGTTGTAGTATAGTGGTGAGAATGGATGCAAGTCTATGGAAATCAAGCTCGATATCTTGTGATTGTGTGAATCTCATCACCCTAAACACGTGAGGGAGTGCTTTCGTTTCTTGTATCCATTTTTGATGAGTGGTTCATGTCCTTAGCATTAACCTTGTCACAAAGTTAGGTGATAATCTCGTTTTACTTGAACATGCTAAGATGATCTTGATGAGCTATGAGGTATTGCACTAGGTAGATTAACGGCTTTACTTTGTTTTGATTGAGGACAATCAAAGGTTCAAGTTTGGGGGATTATGATATGTGCGTAAAATGACCTATTTTTCGATGTGGGAACTTGCATGTTTGTGTCCATTTTACTCCCATATCATATGTTTTTGTTGTTCTTTGGTTGTGTTTTCGTGTTTTTGTGTTTGGAATGGTGTAGGTTGTGTTTTGGGCATAAAACAACACTTTTGGGTGAGTTTTGGATGAAAATTGCACGTGTTTGGAGTTTGGAGAGCTCGACCGGCCGAGCGGGTGCAGGACCGGCCGAGCGGGGCATTCGAAGAGCTCGACCGGCCGAGCCAAACTTCGACCGGCCGAGCCAAAATGCAATTTTCAGCACTTGGCAGTTTTCAGCATGGCAATGGATAGAGCTTCGAGCTAGCTTTCCAACGCAACTGGAATCGGGTCAATCGGAGTTCGGGAGAGGAAGTTATGGCCAAAACCGTGAGATCGCGTAGAAGGACCGGCCGAGCAGGTGCAGGATCGGTCGAGCACGAGCGGTCAGAGAGTTGGCTCGGTCGAGCCATTCCTTGCTCGGCCGAGCCAAGACGGTTTTTGGTGGTTTTTGGCGGTTATTGATGGCCCGGGCGAGCCAAACTTTGACCGGGCGATCCGAGGCCCTGTTTACTCATTATGAAAGGAGGAAAAACGGTTATTTTGACAACTTTTGAATAATTTTAGAGAATTTGGTTTGAGAATTGTTTGTTTACTTTCCTTTGAGAGCTTGAATTGCACTAGAACTTGTTCCTTACCTCCTAGGTGTAGGTAATAGCCAGCGTAGGAGGTAGTTGATGTGAACGCTGCAGCCAATACGCGGGCGGAATCGTCGTGAATAGTGTAGATTCATACGATTTTAGTTCCAATCCATGTGCGGTGCTAGGTCGTAGGGCAATAATTGACGAACTATTTGGAGTGGTCTAGGGCTTAATAACGTGATGGTTTGCAAGTCTTAGATCATCAACCGTTAGCTCGCCGTGACAAGGGGTTAACGAGTGTAGGGTCGATTGCTCATTCTCCTAGGAATTAAAATATGTTTACATCAATGATTAACCTAATTTGATTGCATCTATACTCATCTCAACATCCTATCTTCCTAATTTGAGAATTTGATTGTCTTGGTTTACCGATTTGTGGAAAGAATTGATTGAAAGATGATTTTTGGTTTAATTCATTGTTTGTCATATGTTGTTAGCATAGGTTTAAATTGATTGCTTAGATTGATAGAAACTACTCAACGATTGTATCTTGCCTAGCTTTAAGACTTTGCCATAGTATCTCGATATTCTATCGGGCGAAGCGGGGAAAGACCTGGATTAGACAAATTTTATTCTTGTGTAGTTAGAGGTTTAATTTGATTGAACTTTTAGCCGCATCAACCGACCGACATGCTCTGTGTAAATCGACATGCACGCATGTCGAGTGACACAGAGGCAAATTTTGCCTTCAGCAGGAAAAATAGTTTTTGGCTCAAAACAGTTATCTGGGCTCGTCCAATCGATTTCTAACAACAACAAATGGTTTCTAAACATGTATAATGAGTCTAGACAATATTCCAAGCATCAGAATATAAAAAACGAGGTGGAATTGAATATAGGCTCAACGTTTAAATATGGATCTAAAAATCTAAAAAATAATCCAAAATAATCACAATTCGATTCCTATGCTAACATGTTGTTTCTAGGCTCAATATATAACATGATAAACATGCAAACGAACTCATAAACTCAAGAATAATCCTAGTTCATGCTATTTTATTCTAGGGCAAAACTTGAAAACATGATCAACCTAAAGAAATAGCTAGAGAGGGGTTCGATCTATACCTCCTTAACGTTCGTAGAGCTTAGAAAGCTTCATCAACATTTTACTTGCTTGATTTCCACTTCAAAAACATGGAGAATGAAGGAAAGAGTGTTGGAAATGGAAAGAATGAGGTATGAGGATTCCAAAAATGTTTATTTTTCCTCAATATTCGCTCCGTCGGAGCTTCATCGGAGACCCGCTGGAGTTGGTCGCTGGAAAAAGGTGGTTGAGAGTTGAGAGAAAAGAGAAGAGTATGGTGTGAGGAGGAAGTCTCTTATTTAAAGAAAAGAGGGAGGGGTAACTTTTGAATTACCGAAAGTAAAAAAAATTAAAGTGGTTGTCATCCGTTTGTCGCATCGGTCACTTTGACATCAACTCATGTCAACTCCACAACTCTTTGTGTCATTACACAGGGACCGTGAAATTCTCATCGATCTACAAAAATTATTGATCGATACTATCCTGATACGAGAATGTCGAGTTGCCAAATAAATTATCGGCATTGATTATATTAGATAGATCAATAAATAATTAATCCTCTTCAACAATAAAATAAAGATGGCAATGAAAAATGATCAAAATAATAATTCCAAATTAAATTTGTTTCAAAAACCTCGAATTTAATTTGATAATAAAATTTATATTCTTAAATTCTGATAAATATATTTAAATTTAACGAGGGGTGTTACATCAAACACCAACAAACTCGAAAACACATCAAATCTAAAAAAATCCTACGATATGTGGGTGAAATATGCATGCAATCATCACAATAATGCACCAATAAGGTAGCCATTTCTTTTTTCAGGAAAAATAATGTATCCATTTCACACACATATCATAATACCCCGATTTAAAACCTTTGATTGTCCTCAATGAAAACAAAATAAAGCAATCTCCCTACTTAGTGCAAGACCTCATAGCTCAAAACATCAATCTAGCATGCCTCAATCAAACAAGATTATCACATTTACTTGTGCATTGGTTAATACAAGAGACTCAACCACTCATCAAAAGTGTTTAACAAGGAATTCTCTCCCTTTTGTGTTTAGGGACATTTCACTCTTTCACAAGATATCAAGTTCAATTTCTATAGGCTTGCATCCTATCTCACCACGATATTACAACGAGCTCAATTCTAGAATAAAAAAGGTTTTTCTTTCAATTATAACGTGATTATCCTTCAACGAAATCCCAAAACCCCCAAAGCAATTATTCAACATTAACCAATCCCGAGGCATACATGTATGTTTTCTCTTTTTTATTGTTTTTCATCATGCTATATGCATGCTTCTCACTTTTCTTTCCCCGCAACAATTATTTTTTGTTGGTGCTTATTTAATTTACTTGCACCATTTATTCATTCCATCTTTTTCTTTTCAACTCATCCGTTTCCTCAAATTTTCTTTTCTTCACTTTTTTTGCCTGAAACAACGAGATCAAAATCAACAAAACTGATCAATTCCCAACCCCTCACTCACAATTTCCATATTCACCCTCATACACACATCCCCCAAACTTTTTCCTAATCATATATCAAAGAAATTCTCCAATTAAACTCAATCACGGGAAACAACGGTATAAAAGGCAAGATCAAGTATAACACCTTATACCCCCAATGTGCAAGGTAGGACTAGGAATTGATGGCTTAATATCAATTTCTAGTCAAAAGATCATGTACAAGTAGTTAGAGAACGAATGCAAGTTCTAGACTTCTCACTTTCAATCTTGCCTCTCACAAACGAAAATGATATAACAATATCAAAGCTCAAATTTTTACAGCTTTTGTCATTTCTCAATTATTAACACACACAAATTCTAGCATTTTTAATCTCTACATGCTTCGATATCAATGATTACGCCCTATCATTAGTTTAAGTAGAAATCGTACTTCACAAGTTTATCAAGATAAATCTCAACTCCCAATCAGGTTTAATACATTCACACAAGCATGCACAACCCTAACAACATCTAATACACAATCAACAAATTCAATCCAAATAGTAGGACAAAGCGTTAGAAAGTGTTACCCATCTGCATCCGCTGGATCAAACCGCTCATCGTTGGCCTTATTGTACCTACTACATAAAACACAAGCACACCACCTATTGAGCATAAATCACTTTCAACACATGATCATATCCACAAAATCAAAAACTCACTTCGAAACTACTTCCACACTATAAGCTCATCAAAACATTTCTCAATCTAATCATTAACCATTCCACCAATCAAACCACTGCAATATCACAAACAAACTAAACATTATTCCACTAGCACCACCATACATTCCACAAGCCAACTTAGTCTCTAATAACATACTACATCGAATCTCAACAAAAGAAACAAACCATGAACCTCAAATCAAACTCATTTCACAAAAGATAAAACATTAAAATATCAAATCGCATCCATATACAATCCAAATGTTATACAACCAAATCAAAATCCAATTCAATTTCCAAATGCGACAAATTTAACCACAGGGGAATACTACACCAAACATAGCTAAATCATGACTCGAAATAAAATGCAAGGGTAAGGTAGATAAAATGAAGGAGAAGGATAAACCGGCGGCCGACACATCCTCCCAAACTTAGTCGAGACGAACTAAGTTTGTAAAATAGGCTTGTGGCAGACAAATCACCACTGATGGTCTTGTGGTGAATGCTCACAGTGGTGGCGGTACGGAACAGGCAAACAACGTTGTAGCTCCCGGATATCTCCTTGGATCTCCCTCTGGCACATATCAATGCCATCAAACCAGCCAACAATGGCAGCTCTATCAACAAGGTAGCCCGTCTAGAAAGTAGCAAAATCTCCATGCATAGATGTGATGCTCATGTCAAGACCCTGCATAGAGGAAGATAGAGACTCCACACTGTCATTAGTCCGCTGCCTCATGGTACACATCTGCCACTGCCACTCATCGATGGATGGTGGAGCCTGCAAACTTGATCCAGATCAATCGTTGTTGAGCTGTGATGGCTGCTGACTTCCCTGCTCCTCGGTTAACTCTGTCATCGACTTGAAGAAACCACTCATCTTAAAAACACCCCCAAAATCCTGATGATTCAGGGAGTCCATCAACCAATTAGAGGTATCCTTTAGATTATCCATATCAGTTAACCCAGAACATGGTAACCGTGTAGCTCGCTCACCAAGCTTATACCAATAATCACCCAACTATTTGGAATTAAAAATTTTAGAGAATCAACATCCAAAGGAATACCCAGAGCAAATGGACCACTCAACGATATATGAAAATGCCTGAAGATTGGAGTAAGTAGCCCTCTACCACAGATTGACGTGGTTTTCAAACCAGTCACACGACTCCATGCATCCATAACCATACTGCCCATTGAAAACTTGAACCCATGTATCATAGAATAAATCATGTACATCTTATCCAGTAAGTAATTCCCTGACAAATACCGACTAGACACCAAAACAGCAACAACCTTGTGCACATACCGAATTATATGATTTTTTGTCAGTGAGGCCTTAGCTAACTTAGCATGAAAAGTCCCTTCAGTTTAAACACCAGAAATATTCTCCAAAAAACTCACATCATTCATATCAGCAGGAATGAAAATGTAATTTTCATCAAAACCATAATTTGCATCTGAATCTTGCCTATTCAAAATATAATGGTTGCCTTTAACTTTGACAGCGGCAGAAAGAGGTACTCTCTCAGAGCCTTTCATCACCGTCACCGATGAAACGAATTCTTTTGTCAACTCCATGTAGGCCGGCCATTGCTCCGTCAAGTACTTCTTCCATCCAAGGTTTGTAAGCAATGTCCACACGTCCTCCTTTCGCCAGAGAGCCTCCAATGTATCCCCACACGGATATCTCAACCCAACCACATTCTTTTCAGCTACAATTTTATATCTCGCGTACTCTTCATCATTGAAATTGGAGGGGCGACGAATCTAGGGGCTTGTTGACTCCCATGTGCCTTTTTCCTAGCAATGACAAACAGTTGAAGTCAAATTTCGCACAAACTACACGGGTAGACAAGAATTGAAGTTTTGGAAGAAAGAATTTCAAGAGAATTTAGTTTGGGGTGAAATGAGCCCTAATTTCCTTTTAACATTGTGCCTGATGTCGACCTAATCAGCCTCTGTCCTTCAACTAGAAAATCTCGGTTGATTTTGACCAAAATGGGCAAAGCACAAGCTCCATTTCGGTCAAAATGAAGATGATCTCTAGAAAAATTTTCTTATCTGAGGCAAAAATTTTCACTGTAATCAACTCCCCTGCCACATCTCTATTGAAATCTTCTCATTTCGGGCAAAATGAACACCCAAACTTCGACTTTTCACAACTAAACCTCCATTTTCCTGCAAATTTACCAACCAAGATTACTTGTCCCCCATTAAACACCATATCTACCATTACCAAGCTCACACAATTCAAACTAACCAACCAACTACAATTTATTCAAACAAAAATACACAAAGCCAATGGAAAATAAGGATAAGTTGGGTTTCCTCCCCGCAAGCGCTTTCTTTAAGGTCGTTAGCTCAACACACGTACCTCACTTTCTTCAATCATGATCAAAAGGAGTGGATCCCAAATACATACCTTGGTCATGAAACCATGACTCATCCGGAAGCAATAGATTCTCCATAGATTTCCAAGCTTGGTCATCCTCAAACTTTTGTTCTTTGCTCTAAAATCCCTTTACTTGTAGAAATCATCTGGCTCATCCTTCATTCCATTTTCTTCCTCAAATAGTTCCATCTTTGGATCGAAAAGGTTGCTCAACCTTTTAATCCCAACTCATTTGCAATAAACTCATGATTTTCCTTAGTCTTCTCCAAAACCTTTTCTTTCTCTACACCGTCAACCACATTTGAATGAAGGGAACACACAACTTCCTTTCATCCCCCACAATGCAAGGTAATTTCACCATTCTTCACATCTAAATAAGCATTCATTGTGCACAAGAAAGGTCTACCCAAAATCAAGTGAATTCCTTCACGATTCTTCATATCAATAACATAGAAATCACCCAAAAATGTGAACTCCTAGATCTCGATGTTCACATCTAGCTTCTTTTACATCATAGCAATTTGTTCTTTCAACTCCTCATTCTCTTTAATCTCTCCTACAATTTTCACCGGTCGATAATCATTTCTATCCTTAGGCCATTGATAACTCTCTTAGGAGAGTTATATGCATTTCTCTATTTGAATAATTTGGAGTCTGCTTGTGTAATGTTTGAGTCCAATTAAGTCTTAAAAAGTATGTTTATCCATGAGTAGTCTTAATATGAGTTGTATCTATTATTTAACCCTTTTTTGTGTCTAGATTGTCATAAAATAATGCAGGTGAGTGTCAATTGCAAATAACAAAGGAAAGGACGGATGCAAGAAAAATGCTACAACATGAAGTCAACATGGATACCAGAGTGGAGAGAGAGAGTCAGGGAGCGAGAAAATAGTATCTCAAATAGGCCACCTATTCACTGCTGACATGGGTAACTTAATGCTGAGCTGAGCTAGTGGAATTAAAGTTGCTGACCAAGATGCCACATCATTGAGGTTCATTTATTGAAAGTTGCATTTAATTTAGGAAACCTAAAATCCCATTTTTGGAGGAAGAGCCACCTATAAAAAAGGGAGAAAATATTGGCAAAAAGGTGTCAGGTATATGTGTGCTTGGGGGTGGTTGTGGTGGAAGGTAGCTGAGGGAGTGGAGTGTGGAGCCCTCGGGAGAGAAGCTGCCAAATTCGCCTTCAATCTTGGCTAACTTCCTTTTATCTATATTTCTAGTACTTAGATTTCTACTCTACAAAAATGTTGAGTTGTAATTGGAAGATTATATCTCTTTTTCTCATTCTAGCTATGAGCTAAACTTTTTAACTTGGGTTAATAACTTGCTAAGCATTGATATTTCTATTTCTGCACTTTAATCGAGCAAAATCATTGTTTAATCTGGGTGTTCTGACATTTTTATCTTGTCGTGCTTGATCACCATAGCTTAGATATGATTTATGGATTATGTCAGGAAATATTAATTTTAGGAGAGAGCCTTGATTGAAGCTTGAATCTAGAGCATAGGAATATGTCTAGATCTAGTCTACTAAGTGGAACCTTGTGCTCTGTTTTGGCTGAATATTTGTCTGACTTATATTGGAATGTGGTACTTAAGATGAATAGAGGTACATCAGCTACTTTTGGAAAACTGAGTGGAGATAGCTGGGTTAGCAACTAAGATTCATGCTAGGTTGATGTTGTTGCATCTTTAGTAGCATAACACTGTTAGCAACCTGAGTTATTTCTTATTTCCCTGTTCACAAGTTTATTGCATTTAAGTCTGATACTGTTAATTCAATTTTCCTGTCGATTACTACTTTAGATCTGCTAACAAATATTGAGTTGGTCTTTTGCATGTTAATGTGTGAAAGATTCTACATATAAGGCATTCCCTATGGGATTTGACTCTGGAGTACTTCTAGATATTACTGGATAATGTACACTTGCACTAGTGTATTACACACACTATGTTTTTGGCGCAGTTTTCGGGGAGTGCCATATAATCTTGTTGTTATTGTAACTGCAATTATAGTTAATTATAGTATTCTAAAAAAACAAAAAAAAGTTATCAATATTGAAGTTGTTGCTGATTTTCAGGTGTGTCCTGTGCATGAAACAAAGAAAACCACCTGAAATTCAGTTGTTTGATCCAGAAATTGAAAGAACCTTTAGAAGGAACAGAAGAAGACAGAGGAAAAAGAGAACTTAAATGGCTAATTTGGGAGCTAGAAATGGAGTGAATATTATGGGGAATGTATTTGATATAACTGATTATAAAAATAATGCTAATCTGCTATATACTAACCCATTGTTTGAGGAGATAAAGTGGGACATCATACAACCTGAGTTGAAGCTAATTATTTTAAGCTGAATGCCATGGTCCTGAATGAGATCACATCCTTCAGGCAAGAGGAGTAATGAGTGGGTGAAGCATGGGAATGGTTCAAGGATTTGTTTAGATGATGTCCACACCATGAGTAACTCATTACATACAAATGGTAACTTTTTAGAATGGTTTTAATGTATCTTCTTGAATGGTTTTGAATGCTTCAACCAATGGAGCTTTTCTCTCAAAAAACATACAATGAGGCATTTGAGATTTTGGAAAGAATCTCCAAAAACAATTTTTCAGATGGAAAACACAAGAGCTGCACCAACTTGGGAAGTAGCTGGGATTCATGAGACTAATGTATTGTCAGCACTTACATCACAAATGGAATCCATGGGGAATATGATGGAGAATATTGAGAAGCAATTATGTTCTGAAAGTTCGTCACCCAAACCACAAGTGGTTAATCAAGTCACATCTCATGCCTCTTGTGTTTATTGTGGTGAGTGCCATTATTTTACGAGTTGTCCTTGGAATCCTACTTTGGTGTGCTACATGAGGAATCAACACCCTAACTCTTTATGATCAAATCAAGGAGCTACATCTGATGCAGCCCAGTCATCATTCATGCAAAGAATACCACCTAGTTTCCAACAGCCACAACAAATGAAACATGATAAAGCTCCAGCCCAAAGTCAATTTAATTACTTGGAAGCTTTGATGAAAGAATTCATTGTGATGAGTGAAGCAAGAAGTCGGAGTCAAGAAGCTTTGATTAGAAATCTTGAGTTGTAGGTTGTTGGTCCCACATCAGAGTGTGTATGATGTATAGCGGAAGTAATAAGACATTTATTTGCACTCTTAAATTGCAGGCAGTTCTGTTTTAACTCACACAGTTTTTATGTAACAATTTTTGAAAATGACAGGTTTTAATAGCTAGCAAATTAGATTATCAATTTGCAGATATGAGTAGTCAACAGTTATACACTTCAACACTTTTCAGACAAGAGTTGAAGGTTTTAAAACATAAATGTAAACTGTAAGGTGTGTAAATAAGTAAACTGTAAATGACACAGAATATTTATAGTGGTTCGGAGCCTTAAGTCCTACTCCACTCTTCCTAACTTGATCCGGTAATTCACTATGTAATGAAGGTACAATCCTCACAATCTATAGCCAAATGCTGTAGAGACCCAGTAATCCACAGCAGAATGGATCACTCGCCCAGGCTGTTGTTCTTCACTCTTTCTTCAGTTCCTCGAAGCCAGGTTCCTCCTCGAATCACCTTAGAACTTGAAGTCGTCGGAAATGGATTGATAACAAACCTCCCTTCTCCTTCTCTAGTGGGTGGATGGTTCAGTTCTTCTCAGAACGTAAGCTGTTTGGCAGTTGTCCATGATAACCTTCTTTCCCTCAGAAAGGAAGGTTGTTATGTTCTTACTTAGAAATTATGAACAAAAAGAAAGTAGACTACATCAAGAAACTTAATCCTCGTGCACACTAGGTCACACGGTGAATCTCAGAAGATTCCTTAAGAAATAATGCCTCGTGTTCAGTAAATGAACAACAGAAATAATACCGTTTGGTTGAGAGCTTTGAATCTATTAGAGTTTTCAATTTTGTAGAGTAACGACTCGCTTTTAATGTGTTCGAAGTGGTTTGTTTGTCTCCGAATCTCCTGCTATTTATAGTTGGAGATATGAAAATAGCCGGTAGAGACATTTTGAAGGATGTCCAATCAGAGTCCATCCATCTCTGAAAAGTAGACCTGCTCCTCTGCCTTTTATGAACCATTGCCATCCTTTTTTCAGGGTAGTTTAAACTTGATGTGTCAGACGCCGAAAAATTTTGTACGCCAATCACAACTGAGTGTTTCCTTTGACTTATTTAATGTTCTTTTATAACTGATCGACATCTTTGCTCTTCATTTATTTCTTTGACGTGAAGTCAACCTGATCAGAAACTGTGAGCGCCTCTCAACAGTTTCTTTTATGAAATCTGTGTCCACAATTTTTCTTAATATAACAATCCTTGACAGTTGGAATACTCTCTTTACGGTTTTCTACATTCGTTACTCTGCTCAGTTTTTCTTGTTAGGACGACTTCTACTTCAAAAATTGTTCCACAATTTATGACAGTTCTCTTCTCCTAGGCTATTACAACTCGATCATCCTATACAAGGAATACATGAGGTAATAACTCTAAGGCCTAGACTTTGGTACACAGTTTTGACACATGAAGTGTTACACAGTTTCTACTTCAAAAACTGTTCCACAATCTTGTCCTGATCCTTGTCTTTTGGCTTTGAGGGAGTTGCGCCAGAAGTGGGAGATTCGGCTTGTACAAACTGATTTTTAGTTATTTCCATGAAGTGTTTCATCTCTTATTTTGTAGAAGCCTTCAATGCCTCTAGTTGCATTTTTATCTCTTCGTCCCGCAATTTTTGCTCTTCTTCTCGCCTTCTCGCCTCCCCTTCTCGCCTTTTCGCCTCTTCTTTTCGTTTCTCAATCAATTTCAACTGTAGCTTCATAACTTCAACTCTTCTCTCTTCCCCCTTTTTGACAAAATAAAAAAAAGTTAAGTAACGCTGATCCATTTCCTGTTTCAGAACTTCAAAGGATAGATGAGGTACATCCACAGAGATGGGATTGGGAGACATTGTTCTCTCAACTGTAGCCAGTGCTCTAGTCTCTCTGTCATTTTAACTCTGAGATGTAGCAATAGAGGTGTCTGGTTGAGGATGAGCTTTGCTGTTTGCTTCCTCTTCCTCTTTTTGCTCGGCTACAGCTTCTGTTGCAATTCTTTCCCGTCCAGCCACGACTTCTTGTTCATTTCTAATTGCTTCAGCATCCGCTGCTTCTTCCTCTTTCCTTCTTAGTTCAGCTGCTACTTCTTCTTCTTGTTTTCTCTTTAGTTCAGCAGCTGCTTCTTCTTCTTGTTTCCTTTTCAGTTCAACAGCTACTTCTTCCTGTTTGAGCCCTTCTTCATCTTCTTTTCTTAGCCTCTCAATTTCCTTGTGTTCTTCTTCTTTTTGTAATCTCTCAATCTCAAGTTCTTCATCCTTTTCTAGCTGAGAGAGACGAGTCCTGAACATTTTCTCTTTTTCGTTTAATTTCTAACACTGTTCATTAAGTTGTTCAAGGGCAATGTGGTATTCAAAAATCTTTCGCCTGATGGTTTGCAGATGTGATGCTTCTCTGTTTGTAGCTATCTCTTGTATAAAAACATTTTGTTCAATTCCCCCTGAATTCAATAAGGGGATATTCTCTTGTTCTGCTTCCTTAGTTGATTCTTCTTTATCTTCAGAATCTTCAGAAGCGGTCTTGCTATCCTTGGGCTGTTTTGATCTTTGAGACACTGTTTTCTCACAGTTAGTTGATGAGGAGCATGTCATCTCTTCAAAATCCATGTGCTTGTCTGCTGTGTAGAATCCAAGATCCTCATCTTGAAGACATTCAATACTGTGAGCAAACATGTGCTCTGGGTTCAGAGCACTCTCTGGTAGTTTGGAGGACAGACCAGCTCATTCAAGTGTAGCATCAAATTTCAATTTCTTGGTGATTCTCTTTATTTATTTTTCATGATCCATCTTTTTCTTCTTCTGACACTAGGGATGATCACTAACAGGTTCTTTGCCTTTCGAAGTTTGACGTGATCCTTCTCCAGTTATCTTGGCATTCTTAGGATCCTCGATAGTTTGAACTATTGGAATGGTAGCAAGGCTCTCAAACATCTCAGCATCTACTTCCTTGTCGTCAAAATTGTCATTCCCTTCATCATCATCGTCGTATCCACTATCACCTCCTTTCCTTCTTTCACGGTAGACTGGATCTTTTGGGGGAATGAATCAGACGGTATGAGATCTTCCCCCTCATTTTGTATTTCGAGAATGCACTCAAGAAGGTAGCAAACCTTCAACCTAAAACTGACACTTCACAAAAACTTTCCATTCGTTTGGATGCCCTTTTTTTTGTTTGCATTTTCCAACAATTGCCCAAATATATACTCTACTCAATTTCCTCCAGGGCAGTCATCAAGAGCCATCATTAAAGCATATTTGGGACTGCTTAACTAAGATAAGGATCCAATGCTGCAATAGATCATCCTTAGAGCGATCTCACTGAATGTCTTATAGAATGAGTTCAGTGCAGATACTTTGGTGGCGCTTCTGAATCTTTCACTAATTTCGAGCTTCTTCCACTTTAACCAATGTTTCTTCAGAACCTCCTTATCATCATGGTGATAGTTGGTGATGTGGACCTCTGTTTTTGGTAGATGAAGATGTTGAGCGACGAGATCAGGATCAACCCTTATGACCTTTGATGCAACCTTCATCTGGAAGAACCGATTATCATCATCAAATATTGCATTTTCGTAGATCTTAGCTACTTGACTTGGATTGAATTATCGGGGACAGGAAGTTAGGAACCATTTTAGATTCTCCTTTATTAGCTTTGCAGCGATCTCTGTAGCAATCGTCGTGTTTGTCGTGATAGAGGTGAAATCCTTCCAATTTAGGATTTTGTCCTTTAGAACTTACGATACCCGGAACTGATGGTCGGCGAGGTCATCTTCATCCACTATTTGGAATAGTTCTTCATGTGAGGTTTCCTCAGTTACTATGATTTGTTTTGGATTATCAGAGATGCTGGTATCCCCGATTTGAGTCTTTTCTTTTGGCATGTCTGGGAGAAGAAGTGATTGTTAGAAGACATGGATGAGAAACCTCAGATTTCCTTGAAGGAACGATTTGCAGATATTATGGTGTTCAGGAGTGAATGTCGGAGACGACGATAAAAAGGGTTTAAGGGGTTTTGGATGATTGATCATCTAATCAAAAATACAGGCTGGGATTGAATCCCCCTTTTTGCATCTATCGACTGAGATAGGTGCTGATGTAGGCGACGTTTTAGATCGTCTGGCACACCGTTTAATAGCGCATAGGAAGGTTGACGTGGCTCCGAGTGATACGCTATTGAATTGTCCGCATTAAATACGATGCGCAACCGAAACATTCATTGAATTCGAAAATTCGCGCCATTGACTAAGACAGTTTCTCTATCTCATGTCTGCATAAAACTGCTGAAAGTGGTTCAGAACTATCATTATAATGATGAACTGAGCTGTTGTACACCTTTACTTGCTAGTTAGAAACTATTTTTTTATAAATAACTCTATGACCTAGATATGAGGTGTGGGAATCGGTTTCTCTATCTCATGTCTCCATGTCTCTATCTCATGAGACAGTTTCTCTATCTCATGTCTCCAGTCAGTTCTTGAACTCCGTTCTTGGACTTAAATATGAGGTGTGAGAATCGGTATAATTGTGATTTTGACCCTTGTTCTGAATATGAGGTCATAGACTCCTAATCCTATACGCATATATCCATTATGTATGGCTCGATGTGGTTGGTGGGCATTTTCCACCTTTTCGATTGATGCACAAGATATCCTATAAATGTGACATTTCAAAGGTAAAAAATCCAGACAATCCATCTTCCAAAACATATCCGATCTTCTAGAGATATGTCTTCCTCATCTTCTTCTTCTTCCCCCTTTAATCTATCAAAGGAAATAAAGAAGATTTCCATCTAGAGGAACAAGGTACTGGATGAGAAAGAGCTTTGTGCTTCGTACTGGAGAATTCCAGAAGCTCACGACAGATTGATGGACAACTTGATGGTAAATGATCTGGAGCGTTTTGTAACAGTAACTCCTAACTCCTTCCAGGGAGATGTTCTCAAGTTGGTAACATACCATGCCACCATCTTTGATGAGAAGATCTTGTGCAATATCAATGGAGTGGATTTCTCCTGGTCAGCCGATTATTTTGCAGATGTGTTTGAGCTTCCTCGAGGTGGATCGTTGGTTGTGCACTATCGATGGGAGGAGATGATGCCGGAATGGTCAGCTTGGTAGGATTGGAGGATACGAAATAATTATTTTCTTCCTACTGTGTCAAGTGGATTTCTAAAGCTACGTTACAGGGTATCCTACAACATTATCAACCAAATGGTGGTGTGTAATGCTCCTGATGAAACTGACTTCTCACCGTCTGTTTGGAAGGCAATGCTGGTGTTTGAAGACCAAGCTACGGTGGATTGGGAAGGATTTATCTTCGAGCGCCTGAGGACCGCCCTACTGAAACTGCCTGAAAATATTGTCCCCTATGGCATGCAGCTAAGCTGGCTCCTTGAGAAACACATTCCTTACTTGAAGAAAGGTCCATCGAACCTAGTTGGATCCGACTACTATCCAACTAGAGGAATGTCCACCCCTTGACTGTCTAAAAAAAACTGAACTAATGTATTTTTCTCCCCTTTTGTATATGTAGTTTGCACCATCTTTTGTCATCAATGAATGGTTTGCTACATATCCTTAATATTTTCTGCAAACTGAATGTATCATACTTCTATCGGATAAATATTGTCTAACATGCGTCTATCACCTTTTGGGTTGTTGAACACATGTCCAGATTTTACTGATATACAGCAGTTGTCAAGCATTCAATGTTGACCTTTCAGATTCCAGTTTGGAGCCATGGAGCATTGTGACTTCATGGAACGTCATATCTCTTATTTAAGAGAAAAATCATCATCTCTAACGTCCTATGATTTCATCGATAAGTACACCTTCATCAAGGCATTGAGAAGCACTTAGCCACGTATCTCTAAGAATTTTTAAAGAAAAAAAATACTTCAACTTCGCTCCACCACATAATATGTTTTCTACAGATGTTATCTCCATTGATTGTAACTAGATCTTGCATAGGCCTGGATTGGAGGTCCAGTATTGGATTGATCCTCAGTTTCTTAATGAGATAACGAGGGGTTTGAGAGCCAACGGTCTTGAGACATTTGTGATCCAAAGGCCTTTCAGATTTCAGGAGAGTACGCTGAAGTTGTTTGCCTATAACAGTCATGTTTCGGAGAGAGGCAAAACCTTTGGCAACATCAACAACCGTCAGATATGCTGGTCTCCTGAGTCCTTTTCTAATGACTTTGGGCTCCCTCGTGGTCATACACCACTCTTGAACTGCTTCCATTATGAGACGGCTCCTAAATGGTCTTCTTGGCACAGATGGAGGAATGCCGATGTCAAATTCTACCCAAAAGTCTCATCAAATTGGTTGATGCCTCGATATCAAGTGACTTTTGATATCATCAATCACATGATCATTGGTAACCCTTTGTTGGACAGGGACTTCTCTCCTCAAGTCTGGAAGGCAATGCTGACCTTTGTTGAAGAAGAGGATGTAGAATGGGCTACCTATATCTTCAATCAGGTGCGAGAGTCTTTAGAGCTTCTGCCTGATGTCCCAGTCCCTTACGGGATGCAGCTGAGCTGGCTTCTGGAACAGGAAATTCCATCCCTTGCGCAGGGTAGGACCATTATCAAGGACTCCAACCTTCATCCTCCGAGGCCTCGTCCCTCTTGCTGACTAAATCAACTTTTTATTTTTGTTGTATGACTTAACATTTGAACTTCTATAATGTACTCTTTTTCAATGAAATGAAACAAAACTGTTTCTTCGTTCCATTCTTGAGTGAGATCTTAATAGCACAAACTTTTGATTGTACATGTCATACAATTTTCCACAGCACAGCTCTGTGAACTCTCAGTGTTTGAATTCCTTTCCAAGGAATTACGTAAGATATCTGGAAGATCGTCACCGTACATCCCTGATTTAGCTAGACACTGAGGCTATACTCTTAGCCTTATGTCTTCCTTCTCATCATTTCCATTTAGTAGTGATGCGACGCAGTGGTTCACATTTAATTCTGACTCATCGATCGTCGCATAGAGATTTCCAATAAATACCATTATCACAAAGTAATATTTATCACTTCACATCAGCAAAAGTTTCTTTGCTTCATGTAATATCTTTAGAGAAAATGAATCCTTCACCTAACATTGTGAACGATATTGTGAAAATCTCTTTCCACAGGAACAAAGTCCTAGATTATGGTGGATTTTGGCGACATAACTGGAATACTCCTATCGTCTTCAATGAAGTGCTAGAAAAACTGCAGGCTAACCATCTTGATGTTGGGATATGTATACTGAAAAGCATAATTGATCAAGCGTTTGTATACTGGCTTTCGTTATGTTGATACATTAAACAAATCTCGCTATCTGATAATGTGAACAT
>JAPKLW010001120.1:94267-104622 GCA_026898455.1 Plectranthus barbatus
AGATCAGAAGATCAGATCTGTAGGAACAAGAGAGAGGCCATCGATTTGTTCAAGTAGAAAGGAAGCCATCGTTTTGTTTATATTCCGCTTCAGATCTGAACGTTTTTCACCGTTATCATACTCCGATCTGTCCTGTAGATCAAACGGTGAAAAAGGTATAAACTCTAATCCATCTTGTACAATTAATTTTGTAGGAGCATGCATAGGCTTTGCATGGTTTATTTAATTGCATTTATTTTGATATCCTAAGAACGATCCTGCGAATTGAATAACAACTCATGTTGTTGATCGTAGACTCAAACCCTACACTTGAATCCTTTGTGGCCGAGGAACCTCATTCCTTTCACAGGACTTATTGATGGTGCTTGCCTGCAATTCTATTGTCACGAAGAAGGAGATCTACTTCAACCTTAGTGATGAGGAGTTCTTTTTGTCTGATGACTATCTTGCTATCGAATTTGGACTTAGACAAAGCGGCATTCCAGTTAAGGACTATCTCAAGGATGATATAGTGCCCGAGTGGTCAGTGTGGCAGCGGTGGAGGGTAGCGGAGGTTGGTTTCCATCGAACTGTGACTAGAGATTTCCTCAAGCCGTGCTATAAAGCGACCTTTGACATAATTAACCAGATGGTGGTTGGCAACATCCTTTTGGATACGGACTTTTCACCGCTGGTATGGAAAGCAATGATGGCATTTGAGGACCAGGCTGAAGTAGATTGGGCGGTTTTTAACTTTGACCGCCTGATGATTGCCTTTCGAATTCTTCGTGAGGTCACCATCCCATACAGCATGCCTGGGCTTGATCATTTAGATGCGGATCCCTCTCTTTACAGAAGATGGATCCAAGCTAATTGCCATCGACTACTACGCATCAAAATGTGCTTCCTCCTACTTCCTGTAGATGTAAACTTCATTTATTTTGCTTGGACAATGTATCCTCCTCTTTACTTAATGAATGAAGTAGTCGTTTTCCCTTAGACTCAAACATTGATCAAACATACTTGCAAATTGAACAACTGGCCTAATTAAAAATCTTGTCAGATTTAACATGCTCAGTTCAACAGTTTTGCATCAATCAATTTTCATCTCATTCTCTTGAGATTTCATCGAACTCTAGCATACCTAGTTTGATGCATAACTCTTTGAATCGAGCCTCAGGTAGCGGTTTGCTGAACATGTCTCCTAACTGGTCCTCAGTTCGAATATACTCCACCGAGACATCCTTTTTTTCAACATGATCTCGAATGAAATGATGATGAATATCAATGTGCTTCGTCTTGGAGTGTAGAACTGGATTCTTCGAAATAGAAACTGCACTGTTGTTGTCACAGTAAATAGGTACACATCCAGTGTCTATTCTATAGTCCGTAAACTGATGCTTTATCCATAGCACTTGAGCACAACAACTGGCTGCTGCAACATATTCAGCTTCAGTGGTCGACGTAGCCATGGAATGTTGCTTCTTGCTGAACCAGCTAATCAGTTTATGACGTAAAAACTGACAGGTTCCACTTGTGCTCTTTCTGTCAATTTTGTATCCTACAAAATTTGATTAAGAAAATACATTCAGCGTGATTCCATCAGTTTCGGGATACCAGATACCTAAACTCTGTCTTCTTATGGTATCTCCCGATTCTCTTTGCTGCTTCCATGTGAAATTTCTTTGGATTAACCTGAAATCTTGCGCAGACTCCCACAGCATAAGATATATGGGCTCTACTGGCAGTTAGATACAGTAGGGACCCAATAATTCTCTATAACTAGTTGGATCAATAGGTTCTCCCTCTTCATCAAGAGTGATCTGAGAACTGGTGCTCAAAGGAATCATTAGTGACTTTTTCCTCTCTGGACAGAACTTGTTGATTAAATCTTGAGTATACTTCTTCTGACTAATAAAAATCCCTTCGCCAGACTTATCAACTTGTAGACCAAGAAAAAATGCTTTCTTGCCCATCATACTCATTTGAAATTTGTTCTGCATCAACAGGGCAAACTTTTCACATAACTTGGTGTTTTTACTTCCAAAGATGATGTTTTCCACATAGATCTGAACAAGTAGGATGTCCTCTCCATCCTTTATTTTTAACAAAGTGCGGTCGATTGCACCTTTATCAAATCAATTCTAGAGCAGAATCTGAGAGAGAGTTCCAACCATGCTCTAGGTGCTTGCTTCAATACATGCAAGGCTTTCCATAGTTTGTAGACTTGGTTTCCTTGCTCGAAACTTGGGGGCTGTTCGACGTAGACCTTTTCCTTTAATTCACCATTAAGGAAGGCACTCTTCACATCCATTTGAAGAATTGTGAAGTTGTAGTAAGCCAAGAATAGACGAATAACTTCCAATCTGGCAACCAGTGTGAATGTTACATTAAAGTCTATCCAATCACATTGCGCATACCCCTTAGCAACCAGTCTTGCTTTGTTTCGAACGATGGTAAAGGTCTCGTCTCTTTTGTCCTTGAAGACCCATTTGGTACCAATCATAGACTAATGTTTAGATCGGTCCACTAGATACCGCAAATTGTTGCGAGTGAACTTATTTAGTTCTTCCCGCGTCGCATTTATCCAGTCTATTGATTGAAGAGCTTCAGAAATCTTCATAGGTTTAATCTTGGATAAGAAGCAAGACATTAATGCAGTGCCTTGTTTGGTTCAAATAGGATTTCCAATATAATCCACGATGGCTTCAATGGGATGATCTTTTAACCAACTAGGCTTCTACACTGGTGCGGCTTCAGCAGGAGCAGCTGGATTTTCAGAAGTTTCAGGACGTTCCTCATGAGATGGTTCACCTCTCAGTTCTGGAACTGCTTCGCCTCTTTGTTCTAGAACTGTTCTATCTCATTGTTCAGAAGCTGCTTCATCTCCTTGCTCAGGAACATCATTCTGATCAGCATCTGGATTCTGATCTGTAACTTTCCCTTCAGTTGTGGCTACTTCTTCTGCGATCTCAAGGTTGACCTCCTTTTTATCAGCTTGCTCCACTTCAGAAACTGTAGCATTCATTTAAGGGTGCTTCTTTTCATTAAGATCTTCGATTTTAATGAACTTTAAGGCCTCAGCAATGACATTGGCATCATTGGCCCTCTCGGCTGCTTGGGGTTCAGCCAAGGCTACTGGAGTTTCGGAAACATCATTCATAGATCTAGTCAGAGAAACTGTATGATTATGATCAAGATCAATTCTAGGTTCCTCATTGACATCCTTGATCTCATGATTTTCCAGACCCAGTTCTTGAAGTGTCCAGCGCACTAGAGTAGCTTCATAAAAAACAACATGACATTTCATTTCCACAAGCTGGGTTGTCTTATTGAATACCCTATATCCTTTATATGAAAGATGTCCATACCCTAGGAACACTCCTTCATCAGCCTTAGGGCTGAAGGTATTCAATTTAGACTTTCCATTATTGTTAATATAACATGGAGAACCAAAAGTACGAAGATGAGCTATAGAAGGCTTACGACCATTGTAGATTTCATAGAGAGTCTTGTGCAGCTGCATGTTGAATGCACTTCGATTTTGCGTGTAGAAAGCTTTCATCAAGGCTTCTCCCCAAAATCCTTTTCAAAGGTTGGTGTCGGCCATCATTGTCCTTACTGCTTCCTTGAGTGTTCTGTTCCTCCGCTCAGCAAGACCGTTTTGTTGAGGAGTTCTTGGAATAGACTTCGCATGACTGATTCCATTTTTATCGCAGAAATCCATAAGGGGTCCATTGCAAAACTCTGTTCCATTGTCAGACCTTATCCTCTTAACTATCATCCCTTTGTCATTCTGAAGACGGGTAATCAGTTCTGGCAGCTGAGTTTTGACTTCATGTTTGGATTTGAGCAGCACCACCCACGTATATCTTGAATATTCATCAACTACTACCAAAGTATACTTCCTTTTTCCAATAGTAGGTGGAGTGACTGGACCAAACAAATCCATGTGGAGCAGTTCCAAGATCCGTTCTGTGCTAGCTGTATCTAGCCTGTTCTTGAAGGAGGCTCTTTTCTGTTTCCCAAGTTGACAAGCTTTACAAACTCCTTCTTTCTGGAACTTCTTTTATGGAGATCCTTCAACTGAATTATGTTTTACCAAATGTCTGATAGAGTTGGAGTTCAAATGAATCAATCTTTTGGGCCATAAGCAGTTTACTCCTTCTGAGGAACTGTACACCAAGAGGCAGGTTCCCCCTTCTCCATTGGACCAATCAACAATGTATGGACCTCTCTTCCTGATTCCTCTAATTATGGTCTTGTGAGTCACCTTGTCTATGATGTGGCATTCTTATTTTTCAAAACTGACAATATAGCCATTCTCACTCAGTTGGCTTATACTTAGAAGATTGTGTTTCAGATTGGTGACTAAGGATACATTCTGAAGAATGATTCCATTGTGCTCCACGCATCCTTTTCCAATATCCATTATTTTGCTTTCTTTTGAGAACTCAGTCCCTGCAAGATAGAAAAATTATTTAGGTCCCCGTATCCTTTCGGGTCCTGCAAAGTCAGTTTTCTGGATCCATCGTTTTGGTATCCAGACCTGTTTCACTTTTACAGTTCGTGAAACTAGATCATTCTTTGATTAATGATCAACCCTTCTTCTAAAGTAAAGTAAACTATTTAAATGCTTGTTATGAAAGGTTGTTGTGTGTGAACTCTTCCTAGAACGATTGTTCTGGAAAGAGTATCGAGAAACTGTACTCGGGTGAATAGCCATCACAATCTTTTGAGAGTAAAACAGTCTCGACTCAGGCCTCGAATAGGTGTTCCCCCTATTCGGATGACTGTTACAATAGAACTATAGTCTATCATAACTTCTCGGATATATATCTGATTGTCGAACAGACTTCCTTGCAACATTTACATGTTCCTTAGTCGTTCTTGTTGGTAAAACTGGATTCCTTGCATATGAAAACACTACGCTTGTCCAGTTTTGAATAAATCTCATTTCTCCTCTTGATAGTTGGTGCCTATTTAGGGTTAGTATTTGACCAACATTTGGTCTTGACACTTTGCTTTAGTAGTTCTTTGAGATTGACATTTCCTTTCTCGAACATATGACTTGGACTAATATTGGCTTTGACAGAGCACAAAAGTGTTTTCTTAGTCCTAGAAGTGGATGCATGTGTGCTCATCGATGTTCCTTTCTGATGTTCTTAAAATCCAATTCAACGTTTATCAAATGATTGTTTTTGAACACTCAGGATTTCATGTAATTTCCTTGAACTCTTTCTGAAATAATATTTGCATTTGACGGATTCGGTTTTCTTCAAGGAATCACATTCTTTTGAAATACTTTCAAAATCTTTAAGAAGTTTTGAATGTTCTTCCTTGAGTTTTTCTAGTTCCTAACTGATTGACGTTGTTCTTTCAATTTCATTGGTCAAAACTGAAATTTCTGATTGCAGTGCGGCATTTTCACTAACTAATTCATCTTTAATCTCATGAAATTTTTCTACTTCTTTAATAATATTTTTAAGCGAAACATCTTCTGAATTTGAACGACTAAATTCAGAGTTTTCTTCAAAGCATGTAGATGCAAGTGATGAGGGTAGATGGGCCGTTACCACTATTTCACAGTGCGAGGAAATGTTTTCTTCGTCAGTAGCATCTCCATCGATTGATGTCATAAAAACAAGAAGTGGTTCCTCATCATTCTCATCATCGGACGTGTAGCACCCATCATCTTGGTCTGGTACGTCTGGCAATTCAGTTCTTGTGAGCATTGTTTGGGCCACAACTTTAGATGCTCTTCTTTCAAACATATTCTTCAGTCAATCTCTATCCTCCTGAGAGACCAGAGGACATTTGTACTACAAATGGTCTGGAGAGCATTCATAGCATGTGTGTGGCTCTCTCTTTGTGAACCTTTGCTCACTGGACTTAGTATCGTTCCCTTTTCCCTTAGCCTTCTCGAGAAGTATGGACAAGTTCCTCATTTATTCATCAAGTTTGGTAACTGACAGTTCAGTTTCCTTCTTCGGAACTGAGGTGGAGGCGTCCTTCGCTGGTGAGGATTGATAGGAAGTTTTCTCGAAGTGAATTGGCCTCTTTGGAAGTCTCACTTTACGAAGAATGTTGCGTCACCATCAGTTGTTGAATTTGGAGTTTAACAGCTTCATTCTGGTTCACCATCATAATGTCCCATTCATGGGCTTGAAGTTCGGCGAACTGTTCTTTGGTTGACATCTTCGAGAGATCCATTGTCTTTAAACTGGTGGTTTTTACAAACCAATCTTCCTTCGGCAGGCTTGAAAGAACTTTTGCGTTCATGCCAGCCACCTTTTCCTCTCTTCGAAGATTCTTCATTTCGCTGACAATGGCGTTGAACCTTTCTTCCATCGATTTGATTGTTATGCCAAGTAGCATCTGGAAGGATTCATATTTGTCGATGCAAATTTGTTTCTTGTTGCGTCTCATGGCTTCTATTTCCCTGGTAAGCTCGTTGATCAAGTCCCATAACTCTTTAGCGTTGTTGTTCTGTATGGCTTCATCCATAAGATATTCAGGGAGAGATTGCATGATCATTTCTTAAGCAATGGGATCCAGCTGATAGCGTTTCCTGTCATCGAGTGTCCATTCTTCTAGTGGTTTATCTATCTTTTCGACACCACCTGGACCATCTGTTCCTGCGAGCTGAATTTTGGGCTTCTGGATCTTCAAGGGGGCATTATTCAAGACATCATCCATCTTTGGATGTTGAGCTCTCAATTGAATGAGACACCTCATCTTCCATACTTCGAACTTCTCTAGGTTATACTTGGGAAGGCTTGGGAAATTCATCATTATCTAATGATAATCTGCTCGCTAATCTCACTTAACAAACAATTAAAAGTGCAAGGAAGTACGAATCCGATCTTAAGAGACTCAAAACAGGATAGTCTAGAAAGACCGACCTGCTCTGATACCACTTGTTGGTCCCAGATCAGAGTGTGTATGATGTGCAACGTAAGTAATAAGACATTTATTTGCAATCTTAAATTGCAGGTAGTTCAGTTTTAACTCACACAGTTTTTACGTAACAGTTTTTGAAAATGACAGTTTTTAATAGTCGGAATATTAGATTATCAATTTGCAGATATGAGCAGTCAAAAGTTATACACCAACACTTTTCAGACAAGTGTTGAAGGTTTCAAAACACAAATGTAAACTGTAAGGTGTGTAAGTAAATTAACTATAAATGACACAGGATATTTATAGTGGTTCGGAGCCTTAAGTCCTACGTCCACTCTTCGAAACTTGATCCGGTAATTCAATAAATAATGAAGATACAATCCTCATGATCTATAGCCAAATGCAATACAGGCCACCGTCCACAGCTGAATGGATCACTCGCCCAGGTTGTTGTTCTTCACTCCTTCTTCAGTTACTCGAAGCCAGGTACCTCCTCGAAGTCTCTTCAGAACTGGAAGTCATCAGAACTAGATTGAGGGCAAACCTCCCTTCTCCTTCTCCGGTGGGTGGATGTTTCAGTTCTTCCAAGAACGTAAGTTGGTTGGCAGTTTCCCGTGATAACCTTTTTTCCCTCAGAAAGGAAGGCTATTGTGTTCTTACTTAGAAAGTAGGAACACCAAGAAAGTAGACTAAGTAAAGTGACTTAATCCTCGTGCACACTAGAAATAATGCCTCGTGTTCAATAAATAAACCACAAAAATAATGTCGTTCGGTTGAGAGCTTTCAATGTATTAGAGTTTTCGATTTGGCAGAGTAACGACAAGCTTTTAATGTTTTTGAAGTGGTTAGTTTTTCTTTCAATCTCCTGCTATTTATAGTTGGAGATTTGAAAATAGTCGGTAGAGACATTTTGAAGGATGTCCAATCAGAGTCCATCCTTCTCTGAAAAGTAGACCTGCTCCTCTGCCTTTTCTAAACCACTGTCGTTCTTTTTGCAGGGCAGATTGTACTTGATGTGTCAGACGCCGAACAACGTTGTACGCCAGTCATAACTGAGAGTTTCCTTTGACTTCTTTAATGTTCTTTCAGGACTGATCGACATCTTCGCTCTTCATTTATTTCTTTGACTTTAAGCTGTCCTGATCAGAAACTGTGAGAGTCTCTCAACAGTTTCTTTTATGAAAGTTGTATCCACAGTTTTTCCTAATATAACAATCCTTGACAGTTGGAATACTCTTTGTACAGTTTTCCGCATTCGTTACTTTGCTCAGTTTTTCTCGACAAGACAACTTCTACTTCAAAAATTGTTCCACAATTTTCGACAGTTCTCTTCACCTAGACTATTACAACTCGACCATCCTATATAAGGAATACATGAGGTAATAACTCTAAGGCCTAGACATTGGTACACAATTTTGACACATCAAAACATCAATTTTAAAGGTAAGATTTCTACATCAACACCTAACATAGGTTTTTCAACTTGCCAATAAGTTGAAAAATATACCATAAGGTTCTTTATCGAGTGATACTATCAATCAGAGGGCAGCAAAAGAGAAACACAATGCTCTAATTCTTAAGAATGACAAGCAAATTGAACAGATACTAGTGTTAGAGGAGAGAGGGCTGAATCATCTTCAATCCAAAAGGGTGAAAAATCTTATGACAAAGAACTTAAGATTCAGGCACAGAAGAATGCTACAACCAATGCTACAACATGACCGCAACAGCAGACCTCTGAGATTCAATTTGTTTCCCTATCTCCACTTTTTCCACAAAGATTCAAATAGCAAAGAGGGGATGCTCAATTACAGAAATTTTTCTATCTTCTTGCTAAAGAAAGGCTCTAAGGAGTGTGTACTAAGTTGGAGCTAGTTGAGAACTATTACCTTGAAACTAAGGAGCTGGGAGATCATATAGAGGATCGATTTGCTTGGCTATAGCCAGAGGGTAGTAAGATACGGGGCTTTCTAAATTCTGACGTGCTTGAGTTGTCACACGGGAATTTCACAATCCTACACTTTCCATTCAAAAATCAAAATTGGTGTTCAATATCATGTTACCTCATTTGGAGTTTGATAAATTCGATGAAAAAGATAAATTACCTATGAGAATTTCAAAACCCCCCGATGTTTGGTACATGGGTGATGAGTTTACCTCTCTGAGTTCTAAGGATGAGATTGTTGGAATTGTATACATAAAAGCATTATGATTGGTATATTTGGAAACATTATGTTTGATATACTGGTAATCATTAATGACTTGCAATAAACAACTCCTGTCTGAATTAACAATCATACGATGCGAACAAACACATCCAGTTATCTCGTCGATAGGGAGATCATACGGTGTGTAAGAGATCACAGAAGATCGTATAGATCGTTCGACCTAGCGAGATATAAACAGTTATCACAGCTGAGACAATTTCTGGTTTGGCTGTCGGTTTAGGCTGCGGCACACAAGTCCATAAGTTGTTTATCTTGACTGCTTTGTGTGACCGGTACATCTCAATGTATTGATAGGATCAATAGTGAGATGAACCATTCTATCTGACATATGAATGAGTAAAGATCTCGGTAACTTGGTCGGATCTAAAGTCTATTGAAAGCTGAGGGGCACACATGGGCTGACTGTCACTTTGACTTGCTATGGTGGAGAGTCTTACATGTACTCGTATATCTGCATCTTGGGTGATGGTAGTTTGTGTGGGGTTTCCTCAAGCTGGATTTAGATAACCATATCCGTTTTAGGATGGTGACATTCCCTGGGAAGCTCACGAGGTTCGTTATGCTAAGTCCTGCAGGCTGAATCATTGATTCAAGCATAAGCGATAAGGGTTGAGTGGTACTACTCAGGAATAATAAGAGATTAATTAATTACAGCTAATTGTCATACGCTGAATTAATTAATGAATGTCTGAAACCTTAAATATGGGGATTAACCAAGTCAATGCAACCCGTTCCTAATAACGTGGTAATAAAGGGGTAGGTCAGCATTAATTCTCTGGTGGCATGAATTAATGTTTATTAATTAATTATGTTCTGGGTTGAACATGGAATTAATTAATTGGAGGCCCACTTTATTATTTGCATTTGATCCCTGGTCTGGCCCAACACTGCTCAGAGCCCATTAGGATTTATGAAACCCTAATAGCCCATTCCAGATCTATATAAATAGATGCAACTCTCATTTTCCCACATATGTTGTAAGTTTCAAATCTGAAACCCTAGAGAGATTGTGAGAGAGTGGGCGGCTAGATCCGGTAGTGTATCCTCACCAGATTTCCGGATCGAGCAAGGGAACAGATCGGAAGATCAGATCTGTAGGAATACCATCGTTTTGATCGATTCTAGATCCAGATCTGCACCATCTTCATTGCCATCATCGATCTAGATCTGTAGATCAGTCCTTGGAGTTTAAGGTATCCCTTTGAATCTACGAATTAAATTAAATAGGAGCATGCATAGGGCATT